>PVJS01039217.1:0-19008 GCA_004027185.1 Glis glis
ACACACACACACACACACACACACACACACACACTTCTGCTTTCAGGCCACGCACACACAGACACACTTCTGCTTTCAGGCCGAACCTTCTGACCCTCCAAGTATGTGGTGGGTAAATTCCTATTTAGCCAATACCCACCCATGGATTGCTTCTTTACTCCCATTCAGGGCTTTATTAGTTATGTAGTTTTTTCCATGTGACTCTCTCCTTACACCTTTTCTGGTGTTAGCCTTGTGTGTCCTTGGCATCATGGTATTACCTCACCTGGGGGGCCTTATTGCAGAATCTCCACATTAATAGGCTACCCAAGTGGTTCTGGTGGCTAGAGTTTGAGAATTGTTTAAAGTTCAGGAATCAGTGTGGTGTTTTTTTGTTTTTGTGTTGTTTTATGGTACTGGGGATTGAACCCAGGAGAGCAGTCTACATCCTCAGCCCTTTTTTTTTTCTTTTTTCATTTTTAATTTTGAAATGGGGTCTTGCTAAGTTGCTGAGGGCTATGCTAAATTTATTGCCTCGAACCTTGTGATCCTCCTGTCTCAGCCTCCCAAGTACTGGGATTACAGGCATGCACCACCATGCCTGGTTTACTGTGGTGTTTTTTAAAAATCTGATTCCAGAGCATATCACTTTTGTAAAATTGGACTCATATTTAATATCTCTGAAATTTCATTTCCTAGTCTATAAAACAGGAAAATAAAATGCTTTTTTTATTAAAAAGACCAGTGGTGCTGGGTGAGGTGGTGCAGGTCTGTAATCCTAGTCCTTGAGAGGCTGACAGGAGGATCGCAGGTTCGAGTCCAGTCTCAGCAACTTAGCAAGACCCTGTTTCAAAAAGATAAATAAATAAATAAATAAATAAATAAATAAATAAAAGTAGGGCTGGGGGTGTGGCTCAAAGCCCCTGGGTCCAATCCCCAGTACCAGAAAAAAAAAAAATCGGTGATTTACAGGGGTTTAGCAGGGAGGCATGAATAGGCATAACACAAAAGATTTTTAGGTCAGCAAAATTATTCTATGATATACTGTAATGATATGTACATGGCATTACACATTTTTCCAGACCCATAGAATGTACAACAAACATCAAGAAGTTAATCCTATGGACTTCGGGTGGTGGTAATATGTGGGTGTAGGTTCATCACTTGTAACAAAGGCACCCTCTGTACAGAATGTTGATAATGAGGGAGGCCAGGCAAGTGTTAGGGCAGGGAGTATAAGGGAAATCTTTGTACTTTCTGCTCAATTTTACTGTAAACCTAAAACTACTCTAAAAAGTAAAATCTATTTTTTTTTTAAAGACAATCTGAGCCGGGCATGGTGGTGCATGCCTATAATCCCAGTATTTGAGAGGCTGAAACAGGATTGCAGGTTTGCGGCCAGCGTCAGCAACTTAGTGAGGCTTTCCACAACTTAGTGAGACCGTTTCAAAATAAAAATAAAATAGGGCTGGGGGTGTAGCTCTTCCTTCCTCATCTTCTGCTTTCATACATTAGATGGCCATATTCCCATATTCACACCACAGACTGTTCCCCCAGTGCCCCTGTTGACACTTTTCCATCTCCCATTCTCCCTTAAAATCTTTCAGTGGTAATATTTTTCCTTGGTGCATTGGCTGTAGGCTGCCCTGTTTCTCCTACCTCTCTGACTCGTCTTTTTTCCTTTGTGTCCTCTTCTCCACCATCATCAGTACAGTCAATATCTGACTCCCTCCCATCTTCTTTCCCATCTTAGGAATTTTATTCACTTTGTGGCTCTGCTTTTATCTTTAGACCCAGATTAGCCTCTCTAGCCTTCCATCCTCCCTAAGCCACACCTTCCAATGGGGCCCTCCTTTTGAATGTCCTGTAATCCCAAACTCTTCTGTGTACAGATGGGCTTTTTCATCTTCTAGTGAAACTGGGTCCTGCTTATGACTTCTGCCAGGTTTTCTCATCCCTGGGTTGTGTAGGCGTAGATCCCACAAGTCCTGGTTTTTCCTTGATGGCCCATTCTTGCCCAGGCAGTCTTGAGTTTTGAAGACTCTTGAAGAATCTCCTTGGTCATGATAGTTGATAGTGAGGGAGGCCAGGCATGTGTTGGAGCATTGGCTGTAGGCTGTCCCGCTTCTGTTCTGTGCCCATTGCCACCAGCCTAGTCCAGGTCTTAATCACCTGTCATCTGAATTACTGTTTTTGCCTCCTTGCCAGTTTCTTAGTTCTCTTCTTGCTTCAAGATATTTTATAAAGCTCTTCACATTAATTTTCCAAAAAACACCTACTGTTTTTTCTGTCAGTGCATTTCATTGTGGACTCCTCTACCTGTTATGCCAGGTTTCATTCTGGACCCAGGGGATTCAGAGACAAAGGGTGTGTGTGGTCAGCTCCTACCCTAGTGTTACTCAGCTTTGCAAGATCTTGGGGTTTATGTATGTGACTTTCCACCCTCTCTCTCTCTCTCTCGTTATCTCCATTGCTCCTGGCACAAGTCCTCCAGTGCATAGGTTGGGCCAGTGGTCATCTCACCAATATCAGTAGCATTCCCACCCCATCTGTCCTTTAGGCTCCTAGCTTTTCATTTCTGTGAATCCTTCCTTCTTTGAGGACTGTTCTTTCTTGAGGATTTATGTTCTTTATTCATCAGTGTCCATCACCCTTGGTTGGAACATGCAGTTGGAGGTTGTGACAGAGTGCTGGATTCTTGGGTATGACAGTTCCGTACTGTTTTGCTTACTCTCTAGGAGGAATGAGTGCTCTTCCACTTACTTTTGCCATTCTGAATACATGAACTTAGTAAAATTCAACTCAAGTTTGGTTGGGTAAGAGTTTCTTACTGGACGTGGATGCCTGTGTGTCTGAAATGGGTGAGGCTGCCTTCTTACTTGTGCATGAGCCTCTGTAGCTCCAACTGTATTATCTCCAGAGCATGTGCCCTGCTGTCAAGAGCCTCTCTCAAGCCAAGCCTGGTGGTACACACCTGTAATCCCAGTACTTGGGAAACTGAAACAGGAGGATCACAGGCTTGAGGACAACTACAGCAGTTCAGCAAGACTCTCAGCAACCTAGCGAGACCCTGTTTCAAATCAAAAGGTATGGGGGTGTAGCTTGGAGGTAGAATTTCTCTGTGTTCAATCCCTAGTAACACACACACACACACACACACACACACACACACACATACACACACACACACACACACACAAAATTTCCTCTCTCTCTCTCTCTCTCTCTCTCTCTCTCAGCTCTCTGCTAGGGCTGATACACCTTTGGGGGTTTTCAGGTGCAGGTGATCCCCTGGGTCTTGGCTGACAGCAACTTTGTCCGGAGCCCATCTCAGAGGCTGGACCCCAGCAGGACGGTGTTTGTCGGTGCCCTGCATGGGATGCTCAATGCGGAGGCCCTGGCTGCCATCTTGAACGACCTATTTGGTGGAGTGGTGTATGCTGGGATTGACACAGATAAGCACAAGTATCCCATTGGTAAGTGTCCTACTTTTGTGTGGGAAAGCTTGGCCCCTGGGAATAGGCCAAAATTGTGGTACTCTCCCTTGGGAGTGGGGAGAGAGGCCTGACTTAGGTCTGTGAATCAGCATACCCCAGCAGCACAGCATCTTCTCCTAGACAAGTCACCAGTATTGCACCCAGCCTGCTACTCCCATCCCCGATGCAGGAGGGGGTAAAGTGATTAGAGGCTTTAGGAGATGATCAGTGAGATTGAGATGAGAACTTTGTTGGAGGCTCAAAAGTTCATAGCCAAACCAGTTTGGGACAGAACTTCTTGAAAAGCTCTAGTGTCATGTTGGGTCAGAGACCTGGTAAAATCAAAGGAGGGCTTTCTGGGTGACTCGGGTAAGAGTGTAGTCATGGCCTGTGTTGTCCCAACCTAGGAGAGTGCCTGACCACTAGGTTTTGATCAACCCCATGATGGGGTAGGAGGTAGAGCAGAGCCTGAACTCTCTGATCAAGATGTGGCTAATCCACCTCCCCAGTCACTTAAGTCTGCCCACCCACACTGAATCTGGTCAGGAAGGAGCACCATGTGCTCATCAGTGCTGTGCCACAGATTGAGAACAAGGACTTCAGAGGCCACAGGGGAGGAGGCACCACTTGGCAGGATGGGGCTCCTTCCAGTTCTGCTAGGTCTCCAGGTTTCCCTGGGCCAGGAGGTGTGTGACTGTGGGCCTGTCCTTCAGGGAGATGTTCTCTCTGCATCTTGATTTCCACCCTTCACCCTTCACCCTTACCTGTGCATCTGCCTACACTGGAGGAGTCCCTTTTCCATTTCCTGAATGGTTTGTGTCAGCACAATCAGTAACTATACTAATATGAAGGACACCAGCTAAATGCAGCTATTAAGCACTTAACATGCACCTTCTGCCACATGTTGAAGTATTTTAGACACATAGGGTTAAATTTATTTATTTGCCTTTTTTTTTTTTGCAGTATCAGGGATTTAACCAATGGGTGTTCTACCTCTGAGCTGCACGCCCAGCCCTATTTTATTTTGAAACAGGGTGTCACTAAATTGCTAAGGGCCTTGCTAAATTACTGAGGCTAGCCTCAAACCTACTATCCTCCTGTCTCAGCCTCCCAAGTACTTGGATTACAGGCATGCTCCACTACAACCAGCAAAAATATATAACACTTGATCTTAGCCAAAAGGCTGAGAAGCAGTAACAAAAATATATTATTAAAATTAATTCTAAAGCCAGGCGCAGTGGCACACGCCTGTAATCTCAGTACTTGGGAAGCTGAGACAGGTGAATCGCAGGTTTGAGACCAGCCTCAGCAACTTAATGAGGCCCTATTTCAAAATTAAAAGGGGGATGGCTGGGATGTAGCTGGGAAGTAGAATTCCTCTGGATTTAATCCCCAGTAACCCCCCCATTAACTCCACCATTTTCTTTTTTTTAAACGTAGCTACCACAAAATTAAAAATGACATAACTGGCTCACATTATATATTCTGTTGGACAGCACTGGTATAGAAACAGGGCTTCCTGAAGTTGAAGAGTGACATTTGGGGGAATTTGGCTAGATGGTAAGCGCATGTCCGTTGTTCCATAGGGTCTGGTCGTGTAACTTTCAATAATCAACGTAGTTACCTGAGAGCAGTCAGTGCTGCTTTTGTGGAAATCAAAACCACCAAGTTCACCAAGAAGGTGAGTGGACTGGTTTATGCCTTGCTCTGGGGCCTCTGAGAGGGACTTGGGGCCAGCTACTACTGGGGCAAGCCTTACATGAGGTAAGTGAGCCAAAGTGTAGAACTAACGTGAGATTAGAGTTTGCGGGGGCCTGGTCTTCATGGGCTCAGGAAGAAGAGAACTGGGACTGTCCTCTTCCTGAGAGGGCAGGGAGGGAGAGGGTTCCTTGTGGATTCATCTGCCATTGCTAAATAGCCTTACTTCCCTTTATCTCACCATACCTGCATCCTGTGAACATTGCCTGTTGCTAAGTGATAGAGGGCTGGGATACAGATTTCTGAGAAGACCAAGCAGTAATGAATGTGGTTGCCTGAGTCCTAGAGGCAGCCATCTCTCTAGGAATCATCCCTGGGTAATTGTGAGTCTGTCCTTAAGGATCACAGTCTATGCTCTCTGCCCACAATTCTCTTTAGCCATCCTTAAAACAGACATTGCATCCCTGTGGGTGACTCAATAATATGCCCTTGTAACCCATCTGGCCTCCTGGTGAGAAGAACCACTTCATCTTCTGTTGCTTTTCTGCAGGTTCAGATTGACCCCTATCTAGAAGATTCTCTGTGTCATATCTGCAGTTCTCAGCCTGGTCCTTTCTTCTGTCGAGATCAGGTAATTTCCCTGGGCACTGGGTGTCTGTAAAGTCCCTGCTTCAGTTAAAAATTGTTAAACCAAGCTGGGTGTGGTGGTACATGCTTGTAATCCCAGTACTTGGGAGGCTGAGACCAGAGGATCCAGGTTCATGGCCAGCCTCAGCTAGTGAGGCCTCCGCAACTTAGTGAGACCCTGTTTCAAATAAAGAATAAAAAATAGGGCTGGGGTTGTAGCCCGGAGGTAGAATGCCCCTGGGTTCAATCCCCGGTACTGCCAAAAAAAAAAATTGTTAAACCACATATGTGACATTGAGTGTTGGAGTTCTGAGGTACCTCATGATGTCTGAGAGCACAGAGGAGGTGGCAGCAATCACAGGATATGCTACAGATAGCTTGACTCAAAACTCTTGGGGAATCTTGTTGACTTGAGTCTTGGTACTTTAGCCTCCGTTCTGGGCTGCTGCTATGCAATATGGCACTGTTGCTGGGGTGGGGGAGTGGTTGCAGACACCTGGGTGGTGGGGTCAGTGGTACCTGTGAGCCAGGTACCGCTGCTCTAGCTTTGAGACTCTCTAGACTGAATTTTTCCTGCTCAAGGCCCCTCCTTTACCTCCAAACCTCTGGACTGCTTTGCTGTTTGTACCTGGGCTATACCCACAGCTGTCAGAAGCAGACAGAAAACAGCATGACAGCTTTCTATTGATCTTTCCTGGGTGGTGGAGTGTGGCTGGATCTGGATGTGTTTGGTAATGCTTCTTAAACTTAAATGTGCATACATGGCCAGTTGTGGTGGTGCACACCTGTAATCCCAGCAGTACTTGGGAGGTTGAGACAGGAGGATTGCAGGTTCAAGACCAGCCTCAGCAACTTAGTGAGACCCTGTTTTAAAATAAAAAAGCCAGGCGTGGTGGCACACGCTTGTAATCTCAGTACTTGGGAGGCTGAGACCAGAGGATCCAGGTTCACAGCCAGCCTCAGCTACTTAGTGAGGCCCTCCACAACTTAGACCCTGTTTCAAAATAAAGAATAAAAAATAGGGCTGGGGGTGTAGCTCAGAGGTAGAAGGCCCCTGGGTTCCATCCCCAGTACCACACACATACACACACACAAAAAAAAGAAATGCAGATTCTGATTCAGTAGGTTTGGGGTGTATCCCCAAGTTTTTTCTTACAAGTTTCCATATAGCATCTGTGTTGATGGTCTGAATCATGCTTTGACAAATTCTAGTGGAACTTCTGGGACCTCTAAGGTCACTAGCAGTCCATCAATGCTTAGTTGCTTAGGTTTTCTTGGTTTGGGGGCTTTTTTTGTTTACAGTGATACTGTCACTCAGTTTGGAGTCTCTGGGGAGACAACAGTCAAACTAAAGCTCCCAAGTGAGATTCTTAAGTTTGGATAGTTAGGTAAAGCCTGAAAACAAGTGTCTGACAGCCTCCTCTGGCAGCCTTTTGTGGATCAGTACCTTTCACAGGTGACCCCCATTTTCAGATAGTTACAAGTTGGTGGCTTGCCTGAAGTTACCCAGCTGGCAGGAGGTGGGGCTCAGACTGAGGACCAAACCCAGGCACCTGTCCTCACTCTCTGAGAAGAGGAAGGCATGTTGCTAGCATTAGAATCTAGCCAGTTCTTCAAACATTCTTCCATATCAGCAGCCATGTGATACAACTACTCTGTAGGAGGTGAGAAGGACAGGGGAACAGAAGAGCAGCTGTAGTGCTGAAAGAGGATGAGGGAGGCTGTGTGGTCTCTGTACACACTAGGAGTCCAATGTGTTTAAGGGCCCCACAAAAACAAGACAGTGGATTTGCTATGGTTGTCAGGCCTCTGTTAGGGTGAGAGGGCTCCAAGGAACCATCTCTTTTACCCTCACAGAGGCCATGGGGGTGTCCCATTTTCTCTCCAAGCAGAGTAAGTAGCTTGTCAACAGCCTCGTCCTGGTGCTTATAAGGTATGACATCACCTTCTTTGTCATCTGCCCCACTCCCAGGTTTGCTTCAAGTACTTCTGCCGTAGCTGCTGGCACTGGCGGCACAGCATGGAAGGCCTGCGCCACCACAGCCCCCTGATGCGGAACCAGAAGAACCGGGATTCCAGTTAGAGGAGCCAGCCTTGCCCAGTGGCCTGTGGCGCCCAAGGCTGGCAGGTCAGGCAGCAGCCTGCACCATCCTGCCACTGGCGACCAGGGAGCTGGCTTCCCAAGAACAAGGGAAAATCGTAGTCACCTTTGCACTTGCTGAATCTGTCTTTGTTTCTGCACTAATTAATGCACAATGAGTTTTGTCGGGTTTTGTTTTCAGGGGGTGTGCCAGGGCAAGGACCCTCTGGATCACCCTCCAAGCGACTCTGTAGTTTTCCCAGATTTTAGTTCCTTATTTTGCAGATGAAAAAGCAAAAAAAGAACTATGTGTCCAGAAGGTATTGACACGGATGCCTACACCTAGATTTATTTATTAAAGCGCTTTTTTACATTCCTTGCAATACTGATGGTGATGATGCGCAGGTCTCATTGGTTTCGTTCTTGCAGTTGCCATACAGTGCCTTTCCATTTATTTAACCCCCACCTGAACGGCATAAACTGAGTGTTCAGCTGGTGTTTTTTACTGTAAACAGGAGACTTTGCTCTTCATTTAAACCAAAATCATATTTCATATTTTACGCTCGAGGGTTTTTACCAGTTCCTTTTTACACTCCTTAAAACAGTTTTTAAGTCGTTTGGAACAAGAGATTTTTTTCTTTCCTGGCAGCTTTTAACATTATAGCAAATTTGTGTCTGGGGGACTGCTGGTCACTGTTTCTCACAGTTGTGAATCAAAGCATTTGCAACCAAGAAAAAAAAAGGGGTTTTGTTTTATTTGAAACTGGACCGAAAAAATGGTGTTAGAGCGGCTGCTGTATATAGTTTTAAATGGTTTATTGCACCTTCTTAATTTGCACTTATGTGGGGGGAGGGTTGATAGAAGTTTTTAATCACAAAGTCACAGACTTTTTTCTTTTGTAACTGAGCTACAAAGGGCTGCTTTTTTGGTGGGGGCAGATGAAGGCTCACAGGAGCCCTTTCTCTTAGAGGGGGCAAGTACCCTTCCTTATACCTTTCATTTGAGGAATGTATGAATCAACAGTTGCAGTTGACTAAAATGCTACTGGAATTTGAAAACTTGACTTTTCTTTCCTTTTTTCTTTTTTTAATACTACTTGCCCCTCTTAGGGAAGCTGTGTGCCAAAGAACCAGTGTCATAACCCCCTCCCCCTCCTGCTGAGCTGACGTTGCATTGTTGCATATCCCAGCTACTCTGTGGGTTTTGTGAAGCTGTGTGTGAAGTCTCTACCTCATTGTAGTATATGCAGGCAAGACTGCACTCTCCTACAGATGTGTGGAGTAAGCTGTGGTGTAGTTTTTTTGGCACATAATAAACACGTTGCAGCAGAGTGTTCTGGTTTTGTCTTTGTGTTGTGATATGGAAGCAAGGGGGTAATGGGGTAACAAGGTTCCAAAGAAAACCTCATGTTGCCTTGGATTTTCTGTGATGGGGTTCCAGCTCAGGGTGGTGGTGAGACTATGTGGAAGACCTGCCTCTGTGAGTACTTTGTCACTTCCACAGCCAGATGTACTTGGGGGAGGCCTCTCCAGGGGGAGGGTGCTTCTAGCCCACGTGTAAGAAGCCTTCAGGTTTAAGCTGCTTGTGGCTCCTCCCAGCCTCGGCACAGCCTGGAGAATGCCAGAGGCCTGCTGCCCATCCAGATATCAGGAGCAGCTAGTTCTCAGCTCCTCCTGAGAGCCCTGGCATGTCTCTCCAGGAAGCTTCTCGTCCTCTTGAACTTACCTCTGCTGACCCAATTCCTTTTTTTTTTTTTTTTTTTTTGGCGGAACTGGGAATTGAACCCAGGGGCATTCTACCTCTGAGCTACACCCCCAGCCCTATCTTCTGTTCTTTATTTTGAAACAAGGTGTCACTAAGTTGCGGAGGGCCTCACTAAGTAGCTGAAGTTGGCTGCAAACCTGCGATCCTCCTGTCTCGGCCTCCCAAGTACTGGGATTACAAGCGTGTGCCACCACGCCCGGCTCGACCCAATTCCTTTCTAAGAGGGGGAGATTTGCTTTTTGCTCTCTTCCGAGAGCCCTGTCACTGGACTCTCGTGGGCTCACAGGACATGTAAGAAAGAGGGTCTGCTAATTTTTTCAGCTACAGTGGGCCTGGGCCCAGCTGTTGGACTTATGTTTTGGGAGACTGCTTGAGTGTGAGGGAAGGGAATCCTGCATACTGAAGCAAGCCTTATGTGAAGTGCAGAAGCTCACTAATGGGCAGGACATCCCCTCAAGCAAGATGGGCCTGCTTTATGGCTTTGGGCTCTGCAGCAGCTTTGTTGAAAGTTCACTGGTAAAGGAAGCTCCTGCAACTCTACGGAGATCCTGACCCTTTCTTTTGGTCTTTTCTTTCTCTCCTGTCCATAGAGAGGCGGTTCTCATCCCTTGCACCCTTGTCCAGGTGCTACTTTCTGGGTGAAGGCTTCCTGCCCTTCATCCTTCCATCCCCAATCAGTTGAAAGTCGGCTGTGGCTGAGGCACAGCCCTGGCCCTGAGCACATCCAGCCTGGCCAGCCCAGCTTCTCCGTAAGTCAGGTGGGGGCCCAGGGCTCCTTCAGCGACAGGTGTGGGGGGGCAAGCTGGAGGGAGGGGCAGGGTGCTGCTGAGGTCCATGGGACAGCCAGCGCAGGGTGGGGGCTTTGGAAGGGCCCCCCTCTGGAGCTGGGGATGGCAGGAACAGCTGACAACGAAGAGGGGGGCCTTCACTTGTTTGGGAGTGCTACAGGCAAACCTAACTTACTACACTTGTAGCACTTGGGAGTGCTACAGGTGAACCTTCCCTTGCTCGTTTAAATGTCAGGGCCTGCTAAGTGTCAGGCGCTGTTCTGTATCAGGGCTAAGTCAGGCCCTTACTGCCAGGAGCTCGCCCTATGGGAAAACAGGTCAGCGTGGGTGCTAAGGAATGTAGAAGCAGCTTTAAAAGAGTACTGTAAGTAAATTAGAGGGAAAGACCCTCTGATAGGGTGACATTTGAGCCAACACCCGGGAGAGAGGAGCAGCGTCTCCCAGTCGCTCCGGGTCTCCCTTAGAGTAGATGTGACAGGTCTGACCCACGGCGGGGTCCCGGGCGGGGCGCATCCCTCCCTTCCTCACCTTCCCTAGCCCCGGGTCTTCCTTCCCTTTCCAGGGCCTCGAAGCCCGTCCGGGCCTGGCTCGTGCGGGAGAGGGGCCTCAGCCTTGCAGAGCGCTCCGCTGTCTGGGCGAGAGACGCGCTTCCGCCCCGCGCCGCCGGGGGCCGCTGTGGCGCGCTCGGGCGGGCTGGCGCGGCCCGGCGGGCGGAAGCGGCTTTCTGGCCTGCGCTTTATAGGCCTCTCTTGTGCTTCCTGTTTCCTCTTTGCCAGCACCCGCCGTCATGGTAGGTGTTTGAGTCCGAGCGCTCTGTCCCTTTCAATCGCCGTCCATCCGCGGCGTCGCCGTCCCCCGCCCGCACGCGAGGGCTCTGGCCGGGCGGGCGCGGGGTCCTGTCGGGCGCAGGCGGCTCCCCACGCCCGGTCCGCCTGGAGACAACCCGCCGCGGCCTCCTGACTTGGTCCTCTCCACCCGCAGGGTCGCGTGCGCACCAAGACCGTGAAGAAGGCGGCCCGGGTTATCATCGAGAAGTACTACACGCGCCTGGGCAATGACTTCCACACCAACAAGCGCGTGTGCGAGGAAATCGCCATTATCCCCAGCAAGAAGCTGCGCAACAAGATCGCAGGGTGAGCGTAGGCCGGGGACTGGCTGCGATTGCCCTGGGGCGGAGGAGACTGCGCCCCGCCACTTCTTAGCGCGAGTCTCCCCTGTGCCGCCAGAGGAGGGCTGGAGGGATCTTGGGTTCGTGCGGGACTGGCGGTGAAACTTGGTCGAAGGAAGTCAGGTTACAATTGAAGCCTGGCTGCTCTCTGTTTTAATAAGGATTAACTGCTTGTGTGCGTTGGGAGGAGGCTTCGATAACCCTGAAGGAGTTTGAATGATAAAAACCAGAGGGACGGGAATACTTGGGTAAGGGGAGCCGAGTGTGGAGGCTCCACGATGAACCCTCTCCCTTCTCGCTGGAAAAGGGCAGAAGCTGGTATTATTCATCTAGACGTGGGTACCAGTGGGAGTTGACGAGTGTTCTCCCTGTGCTCCGTGGCCATGTGTACTTGTAGCTATGTCACACATCTGATGAAGCGGATTCAGAGAGGCCCTGTGAGAGGTATCTCCATCAAGCTGCAGGAGGAAGAGAGAGAGAGGAGAGATAACTATGTTCCTGAGGTAAACCTTCTGGTTCTCTGGCTTTCAAAGGGACACCCCCACTGAGTTTGTAGAGGCTCCTTGGCCACACACCCGTTAACCAGCTGTAGGTGCTTATAATCTGCTTACCTACTTGGTGTAGCCTCTTTCTGCCTTCTTGGAACAAGTAAAATCCAATCCTTTTTTCTTACGGAGCACCCTCACTGATGTCATCTTTCCTGGTTTGATTACAGGCCTCTAGCAGTATTTCTGAAGTGTAGGCCCAGTCTTGGCTCTCTGAAGAGCCAGTGAAGGGCATAGGAAGATAAAACCGGCACAGGTCACTGGGCTCTGTATTACTACTGTGCTGGACTTGCTCACCTTGTGAGATACTAACCTTTCTTCCCTTTTTTTCCTACCTGCTTCTTTAAGAATGGGAGGGGGTTACAGGAGAGGTGAGAGATAGCTCACTGATTGGTCTTTGGGGCCTACCTCCCTTTCCTTCTAGGTCTCAGCCCTGGATCAGGAGATCATTGAAGTAGATCCTGACACTAAGGAAATGCTGAAGCTTTTGGTGAGTGTTTGCCAGATTTTTAAAGTAGGACCTCCCTGGTCAAGACTCATTAATAGTTTTCTGCTGTCAGTAGTAACAACAGCTAACAAGTTAAGTCCAAGGTCACACACAATAAATGGTAGAATTGGGAATCCCATCTACACTTCTTACTGCTAGATTGGATTATCTTTTTTAATGGTGCTGGGGGTTGAACACAGGAGCATTCTACCTCTGAGCTACGAAACAGGGTCTTAGTGAGTTGCTGAGGTTGGCTTTGAACCTGTGATCCTCCTGTCTCAGCCTCCCAAGTACTGGGAGTAAAGGTGTGCGCCAACATGCTTGGCTGGATTGCTTTTAAAATGGGTTTATCTGGTTATTGAGGGTGTGGGTTGAGATTGGTTATCACAAGATCATATCTGTATATATACACACACTTATTGGTGCATTGTAGTCTCACATAATACTGAGATTGGCATTGGTTAATTTCACATGTGCATCAGTGGAAGTGTTTCCTTCATTAATTCCATTGTTCCAATGGGGTTTCTCTTCCCTTTTCTAAAGTCCCTCTTGTATCCCGATTACTCCCTAGCTTCCACATATGAGAGAAAACATGACTGTGCTTTCTGTGACTGGCTAATCTCATTTAACATAATGTTCTCCAGGTCCATCCATTTTCCTGCAAATGACACAATTTTGCTCTTTATTGCTGAGTAGAATTCCATTGTGTGTATATACCATAATTTTGAAATCCATTAAAGCTGGGCATGGTGGCCCACACTTGTAATCCCAGTACTTGGGAGGCTGAGACAGGAGGATCGCATGTTCTTGGCCAGCCTCAGCTACTTAGTGAGGCCCTCTACAACATAGTGAGACCCTGTTTCAAAATAAAGAATAAAAATAGGGCTGGAAGTGTAGCTCGGAGGTAGAATACCCCTGGGTTCAATCCCCAATACTGCAAAAAGAAAAAGAACAAAATGAACTCCCTACCGACCACCTAGCTTCAGAAAAACAGTAGTATAACTAAGGTTGCTATGGAACTTTTCCTTCTGAAATAAATGCAGTTTTGAATGCAGCCTTTTTGTTTCAACTGTAAAGTGAGTTTTTGTGACTCAGATAACAAAAACTAGGCTCAATGCTCATGGCCAGCCTGGGATTCTGTGTCCTTGCACTTAGACTGCCTGCATAGGGACAAGCCCTGATCTGCTTCTCCCTCCCCTTTTCTTGGTGATTGTGTGCCTGATCTCTTCCCAGCCTCTTGCCTGAGGCTGGTCCTAGAAAGAGAGTAGCACTGTGAACCCACCCTTTCTCTCAGGTCTCTGTGGGGGTTGTTCCAGGTCATATTTGCACATGACCTACACACATCTTCCCCTAAAATTTTGTGTGTGTGGTACTGGGGATGGAACCCAGGCACATGTACCTCTGACCTATACCCCCAGCCTTTTTTTTTTTTTTTTTTTTCTTGGAAACAGGGTCTCATTAAGTAGCTGAGGCTGGCTGCGAACCTGTGGTCCTCTTGTCTCAGCCTCCCAAGTCCTGGGATTATTACAAGCGTGTGCCACCACACCAGGCTTCTCCCTTATACTTTAAATTGTTAGGTTATACCTAAACAATGTAGAAGCTATGTAAATTGTTATACTGATTTTTTGACCCATGGAATGGAGGGCTGGCTGTATTCTCAAAGTGGGAATAGATTTTTTACCTCGAGGTCATTGGGCAGTGTGGGCATGATTGTCACAGCTAGGTGGCCAGGGATGCTGGCACACTTCCTATAATCACAGAATGGCCCCTGTAACCATATCTAGTTGGTGTGTCAGTGCCAGGTTTAGGAAGCACTGCTTGGCTGATGGGAGGCTGGTGGAAAGCAGGCAGGAGGGCAGCAGTCTGGCATGTGGGAACTATCACTCCTGGGATGTGGAAGTCTCCTAATGTCTATTATGGAGGAGAGGTTCACGTGCTGCCCCAGACCCCTTTGCCAGTGCTGTGCCCGGGGAGGGAAGAAGGTGCCCTTGCTGCTGAGTCCCACCAGCCGGGCTGGGGCCACGCTGGTGGAGGTGGCATGCTGCAGCTCACACAGTCTGCTTTGTTGTTCCAGGACTTTGGCAGCCTCTCCAACCTGCAGGTCACTCAGCCTACAGTTGGGATGAACTTCAAAACACCACGCGGGGCCGTCTGAGTCTTTTGCTATGCTATAATAATATTTTCAATAAACCTGGGACTACCACAGTGCCTGTGTCATCTGTGCTGTTGAGTTGGGGGTAGGGTTAAGGGATTCTCAAGGGGACACGCCAGCTGGCCGACTCCTGGCAGCTGCTTGGGGTTGAAGAGCCTTGCCCTGGGTGTCGGATATACCTAGTACAGGATTTGGAGAGGTCCAGCGTGGTCTGGGATGCTGCTGAGGTTGGAAAGCTTTGCTCTCACTTCCCCGCTGTGTTCCCAGTGTCCCTGCCCCTCCTCCCCTCTGCCTTGGTACTGGGGAGTTTCTACCTCTGAGCTCCACCCCAGCCCAATTATTTTGAAACAGGGTTTTCTTGCAACAGGCCTCACAAGTTGTTGAAGCTGGCCATGGACCTGTGATCCTCCGTCTCTGCCTCCCAAGTACTGGGATTGCACTCCTGCCTGGGTCTTTATCTTTGGGTTTGTGCAATTTGGGCCAACTTTAGCTTGAGAGGGCAGCTAGGGCAGATAGTGCCAGAGTGGGAGTTAGGGTAGGGGTGTTTTTGTCCAGTGTTGACACTGGTGCCTGGCCTGGCGGTAGACTGAGATAGGAGGATCACAGGTTTGTGGCCAGCCTCAGCAACTTAGTGAGACCCTGTTTCAAAATAAAAGAATAAAATAGGGCTGGGGGTGTAGCTCAGAAGTAGAATGTTCTGGGTTCCATCCCCAGTACTACACACACCAAAAAAATGGTGCTGCTGTCAGGCAGATAAATAAAACATTTTGGTGGCACTGGCGATCAAACCCAGGGCCATTCTACCTCTGAGCCATAACCCCAGCCCTATTTTTGTTTTGTAACAGTCTCACCTGCAATACTCCTGTCTCGGCCTCCCAAGTACTAGGATTACAAGTGTGCGCCACCACACCTGGCTACAACAAACATTTTTGAAGTAATTTCATTTTGATATATATATATATTTTTTTTTTTTTTTTTGCGGTACCGGGGATTGAGCCCAGGGGTGTTTTACCTCCTAGCTACACCCCTGGCCCTATTTTTATTATACTTTATTTTGAAACCGGGTCTCATGAAGTTTTGGAGGGCCTCACTAAGTAGCTGAGGCTGGCCGCGAACCTGGATCCTCTGGTCTTCGCCTCCCAAGTACTGGGATTACAAGCATGCGCCACCACGCCCAGCTCATTTTGATATAATTTCAAACAAAAGTTGGCAGTAGTACAAAGATCTCAACCACTGAGATTTACCAGTTACTTGCATTTTGCCCTAATTGCTTTGTCATTCATATTCTCGCATGCACACATTTTTCAGACCCATTTGAAATTTAAGTTGGGATTGTGCCCATTTACCTCCAAATATTCCAGTGTTTCCCAAGGACATTTATGTAGCCACAGTACAATTCCCAAAATCATGAAACTCTGCTATTTAATCCATAATCTAATTTTACTAATGTCCTTTATAACGAGTGTTTTTCCTGGTTCAGTATCGCTTGTTGTACCTAGGTTTCATGTCCCTTTAAGTTTTGAAAACGGCCATTTTGTAGAAAGCCACTTGATTTGGGCGTGTTTGATGTTTCTGCACAGTAAGATGTGATGGAGTGTTTTCTGCAGGATACCACAAGCGATGCTGCGTTCTTGGTGCATGTTCTCAGTTCGTCATGTTTTACCATTTACTTTGAACGCTTGGACTGGGTGACCTTTATTTTCTCCACTGTAAACTAACTTCCCCTTTGTTTACTAAATTGTGAGGAGACATTTTGAGGCTAAATACTGTTCTTCACCTCTTGCTAACTAGTTTTGGCATCTATAGGTGATACTGAGACTCCACCATTCTTTTATGTTAATATTCTATTGTATGGTGAAAAGATGGGGTTTTGTGTACAGGGTTCAAATGAGCTGGATCAAGAAAATGCCCAGAACCAGGTGTGGTAGCCCATTCCTGCAATCCCAGTACGTGGCAGGCTGAGATGGGAACATAGGTTCAAGGCCAGCCTCAGCAACCTAGTGAGACCTTCAGCAATTTAGTGAGACCCTGTTTCAAAATAAATCGGGCTGGGTGCGGTGGCACAAGCCTGTAATCCTGGTTCTTGGGAGGCTGAGACAGGAGGATTGCAGGCTCTAGGACTGCCTCAGCAAGTAGTGAGACTCATCAACCTAGTGAGACCCTGTTTCAAAATAAAAATAAAATAGTGATGGAAGATATAGCTCCGAGGTAGAATGCCTCTGGGTTCAATCCTCAGTACCACAAAATAATAATAAATCAAGAAGGGCTGGTGGTGTAGCTCGGAGATATAATGCCCCTGGGCCGGATGTGGTGGTGCACGCTTGTAATCCCAGTACTTGGGAGGCTGAGACAGGAGGATCGCAAGTTCGATGTCAGCCTCAGCTACTTAGTGAGGCCCTCCGCAACTTAGTGAGACCCTGTTTCAAAATAAACTATAAAATAGGTCTGGGGTGTAGCTCCGAGATACCAGTACCTCGAGAAAAAGAATGCCCCTGGGTTCAATCCCCAGTACCAAATAATTACCAAAGGTGGAAGCAGCAGCCGGCCCTCGCTCCTCCACTGGGGGCAGCGCTGCCGCGGGTTTGCGTCCGCGGTCCTCAGCTGCAGGGCTGAGCGCGGCCGGCTGGCTGCGGGGCCGGAGTGGAAGGGCAGCCGCAGCCCTCACCTGCGCGCAGCACGGGCGGGGACGCGCGGGAGCCGGCGGGCCCAGGCCCCGCCCCGCGCGCTGATTGGCCGGCGCGGCTCCAGGTGCGCTGATTGGCCGGCGCGGCTCCAGGTGCGCTCGGGCCGGCGGGGTCGTGCTGCGTCGGAGCCAGAGTGGTGCTCGTGGCGCCACCGCACGGTCCACTGCGGTCCGGTCAGGGGCACTCTCCCTTGAAGCTTTGAGGAACTCTTGGAGGTACGTTGTTTCTCATTTCCTATGTCGTCCTTGGTTATTTTCAGCAAACAAAAGTGAAGTAACTCACGCAGACAGAAAATGAACATGTTAAAGGTGGGGTTTTTTTGTGTGTGTGTGTGTGGTGCTGGGGATGGAACCCAGGGGCATTCTACCTCTGAGCTACACCTCCAGCCTTGTTTTATTTTTTAGTTTGAAACAGGGTCTCACTAAGTTGCAGGGGCCCAAGTAGCTGAGGCTGGCCTCAAACCTGTGATCCTCCTGTCTCAGCCTCCCAAGTACTGGGATTACAAGCGTGCGCCACCACAACCAGCTTTTTTTTTTTTTTTTTGAGGGAACTGAGAAGGTATTAAAATCCGTTCAAAGGAGCCGGCAAGGACAAATTTACTCGGAGTGAAAGACTGTTGAAATGAATTTATAAAAGGACACATACCAGCTTCTTCCACACTCAGAAAGTCAACAGAACCTTTCTGAAGAACTTGACTCACCGTATCTCTAGAAAAGAGTTTTCTGCGTGTTATCAGATACAGATATCTACAATTTAGGGCGTTGTAAAATAGCTCAAAGGCATGAAAGGTGCAGAGCTCCAGTAGAATCAGAATTTGGCGCTTGTAATCCCAGTATTGGGGTGACTGAGACAGGAGGATCACAGGTTCGCCGCCAGCCTCAGCTACTTAGTGAGGCCTCCGCAACTTTGTGAGACCCAGTTTCAAAATAAAGAATAAAAAATAGGGCCAGGGGTGTAGCTCGGAGGTAGAATGCCCCTGGGTTCAATCCCCGCTTCCGCAAAATAAATAAATAAATAATAAAAAATAGGGCTGGGGGTGTAGCTCTGAGGTAGAATGCCCTGGGTTCAATCCCCAGTACCGAAAAAAAAAAAAAAGAACTTGGGCCATTGCTGGACAATGTGTGGAGTTTCGCTGAAGCACCGTCCCGTGTCTGCAAATTCCTGTTTGTTCTTGGTATTGTCTATGTTATCAAGACTTTTTTGCTGGTGTATGGTTGTTAGTTTTCTCTTGTAATTAAGAAAATCTGTCTTTGTTAATTATGTCTTTTATTTATTTGTGGGGGGGGGAGTACCAGGAATTGAACCCAGGGGCTCCTACTTCTGAGCTACACCCCAGCTTTTTTTTCTTTTCTCTTTTGGTACCAGGGATTGAACCCAGAGGCATTTCACCTCCGAGTTACACACCCAGCCCTTTTTTAAATTATTATTTTTGTTTTGAGACGGTCTCACTAGGTTGCTGAGAGTGAGACCCTGTTTCAAAATAAAATAGGGTTGGGGTATAGCCCCTGGGTTCCATCCCCAGTACCACAAATTTTTTTTTTTTTTTTTTTTTTTTTTTT
>PVJS01039218.1:0-19008 GCA_004027185.1 Glis glis
GCTGGCCGCGAACCCGGATCCTCCGGTCTCCGCCTCCCAAAGTACTGGGATTACAAGCGTGCGCCACCACGCCCGGCTTGTAAAGTCTTTTGAAGAGGCCGAAGTTCTATATGTACAGCCTACAGAATGTGTTTATCAATGGTAACATAACTTAGGGCAAAGTCATAGGCAAAATCAACCTTTGCAACAAATAAATCAACATGACCAAAAATTGTTTCAATCAACTTTCCAAGTGCAATTTGAGATTGAGGTCACTCACTTGGGCTTTCTGTGAGCATCCTATTTGCCTCTTCTTCTCTGTCTCATAGCCACAGAAAAGTAAAATCTCAATAAGCATTCTGTGCACATATACATGTATATTCTTTCATATACATATGCAGATGCTCTTTGACTTACAGTGACGGTACTGCTCAATAAATCTATCGTAAGTTGAAAATATCATAAGTAAAAATGCATTTAATATACTATACCTAACCTACCAAACATCATAGTTTTGCAACACAGCCTGTAGAGTACTAGCTGTTTACCCTGTGATGGATTGGGTGGCTGTCTGGGAGCCGTGGCTTATCACCTCTGCCCAGCATCCCAAGAGAGAATCATACCTCATATTGCTGGCCCTCATATTAAAAGATCAAAATTAAAAATATGGTTTTTACTGATTGTATATCATTTTCATACCATTGTAAATGTGAAAATTGTAAGTCAAACTGACATAGCCACCATCTGTATATTTCTGAGCTATCTACATTGTTACTGCAAAGATGTTAAGACAGCTGTTTGCTACTAACAACTTACTTAACATTTTTCTGTCTTTCAAGATTCCTTGTGGAGTAATTAATCATATGTAAAACATTTTCATACATTGGGGATTGTTATAAATTAAATACTTCTCTGGAATGTGAACAACCACATCAATTTGAAATATTGTCTTTTCTCGTGTTTGGGGATTGGGAATCAAGTGATTTTTTTGTTCTTTCAGGCAAGGGGAAACTCCTTGTCAAGCTGTGATTTTTCTAGGCTGAGACTGTCAGCTGAAAAGAGAACAGAGCTCTCAAAATCACAGGGGATTCTGATAAGAAGGGGAAGGGTGTGTTGAGCCCATGCCCAGAAAAGGCAGAACTGGGACCAAAATCCCTCTGGCTTTTTCTTAAGCTTGAGATTTCAACAAAATAAGAAACTGGACTCCCAAGAGATGATTTCCTGAGCAGTGGTTCCTGGCACACCTTCTGCCTTCATTTATATTCTGGTTTAATCTCTCTATTCGGACTCTTTACTGCCATGAGAGATGAAACCCACTACTTCCAGCCTTGCAAAGCACAGCAAATGAAAGTGGAGTGGAGTAAATAAAAACATCAGCCTTCGTTATTGATGTGGAAGTATAACAAAGCTGCTTCTGCCTTTATCTGTTCTTAAAGGTAATAAAACACCTAATCAGTGAGGCTTTAGAAACATCAAGAGTTTCCAGCAAGAACCAATCTCAGACAGATAAGATCTGGACAATACACTGAGCTCCTTAACCAAGCCACCATTGTTAAAAACCAAATAGACTGATGCCTTTACAGTGGGAGTTTCAGACAGAAATAGTACTTTTGGCTCTCAGGATCATTAGCAAGACAGACACCTTTTGTTACCATGATCGAGTCCTGGGTAATGTCGGTGACAATCAGGTTTGCTCTCAGATGCTGGGGCTGCCAACCAGGAAGGTAAGGGGTGCTCACCTCATGCCAGCAGCTGTACATGACTTCATATATGGACATGGGTGCCAGGTGAGGGCGATATAGCCGGAAACCTTTAGAAATGGCTTCCACAACTTGTAAATTGGACTTATTTTCAAAAGGCATTTTTCCTTCAGTAAAAACTTCCCACATTAAAACTCCTGCAAATAAAATGCATGAAAACAAGGGGTTAGGGAGAAATAGTTACTGGGAACTGAGAGAACTGTTTGCTTCATATTACAAGGCGTTATTTTTTCCCCTTCAGTCTTTGAGTTATATCATCCAGAATGGGAGTGTGCTATCTAGGGGGCAGGCTGTGCACACCTGAGATTTTAAAGAGGGCTCTATCCTGAGAAGAACCCTGGTGAATGCAGTGCCTTTCCTGTGCCATTGGTCTTGATGGCCTCCCTGTTAGAGGAAAAGCTTGGCAGTGTTTTCATTTCTGAGTACTGCTCATGTCCCCACACCCTGAAATCAATGAATCTTTCTGCTATTTCCTAGGAAATGACAGATTTGTGTGAGGCTCTACTGCCTGCCAAGGCCACGAGTTTCCCAGCCAGTAAGTGACACGTGTCCCTCTCTTTCCACTGGAAGACCTGACCCTAGAGTACCTAGCAGGGGCTCTGCACATAAGTAGGTATTCAATAATCACTGGTCAATGGTTGATTGATTTATGAAACTCTTTCATGAGTTCCAATTTGAGTTTGTTTGATTATAAACCTATTCTATAAATATGTACTTGGTATTGGTTACAAACCAGGCCTATGCTAGAGCTAGAAGATTCTATAAGAATGAGAGCAGTCCACCCACTCAAGAAGCTCACTGTCTGGGGAGAAAGAGGTAAATCGAGAATTTTTTGAGGCCCTTGTGTTGCTATCCAGAGGTCTTTAAGGTGTGCTCTGACAACTTACCTACTCCCAATATGGTGTCACCTGCTTAGACCACCATAAATCAGTGGAGAGCTAATGAGAGCAACGACACAAGCATAACCTTATTGTGAACAATAAAGTCACACTCTTCTGAGGGCCCAGAAGTCTCTCTAAACCCAAAAGCCACCCAGGGAGGTCGGGATGAAAGAAAAAGACTTTTGCACATTTCTTGCCATGTTTTAAAATCAACTTTGAGAACAAACCACATTGGACATGAGTGGACAGTGTCTCTCAGTGAAGAACATCAGCCAATACCAATGTCAATCAACAAATCCCACAGAAGTCCACGTCTACATCTCACAAAACGTGAAGGTAATGAAATAAATTAGGTGGTACCATTCTTTTCTAGTCCAGGTTTTAAGTTCAGGTTATCAACTAAGCAGTTGGAACATAGATAGGCTGCTTAGTAGTTAAGCAATTAAGTTTATTAAACACTCTCAAAATTCAATGATGACCTAAGATCATTTTTTCCGTCAAGACTCTGTGGTGTGGAAAAGTTGGCTGGGTTTGTTTTCTAGATCAGTAGACTCTTTGTTATGGTTTTAAAGCAAGTGCTCATTGAGGAAGGAAAAAATCCAAAGGGCATACTTATGCAAGAAGGTCGATGAGCCCAGTTGCTGAAGACGTCTGGATGTGTTTAGAACACATGGGAAAGCAGTTATAAGAAGACCCTTTAAAATGCTATAACATATAAGAAATCAAAGTTTAAAACTACTCATTTGACTAAATCAAGCTCCATCAAATACACTCACCAAATGACCAGACATCAGATTTACTGCTGTACTTATTGAAATGAAAAACTTCAGGAGGGGACCACTTGACCGGAAACTTGGCTCCAGAAGAACTGATGTATTCATCATCCAAAACATGCCTAGGGTCATCAGATTCAAAACACGTTGTGTTAATTACCTCCAAGACCTATTAACTTCAAATCCCTTTGGTTAACTCTGATTTGCTTAAATAGGATGGATTTTACCCCAGAAAGGCTCTGTACACCTTCTCTTCTCATTAACAGAGTATGAAATCATCCTTTATAGCATTTTCTCCCCAAACCAAATCTTACTGTGTTTTTGCTGGGTCTCAGAAAACCACAGTGATTCTCCAGTCCAAAACATGGTTTACTGTTTATGTGCATTATGACTCCTTCTTAACTCTATAGACACATATGGAATGCTCTAACAACCAAAGTTATTAAGAGCAAATAAACAACCACTTTTCTTACACTGAAAAAGAATTAATTCCTTCTCTATGCCCCACAAAAATATCTACATAAAGGGAAATATGGCATCTATTTTGGGAATTCATTTTTTTCAGTATAAAAAGAGTGGTAAAGAATCTTAAGATATTAGAATGAACTTTTATAAAAAGAAATCAGAAATAATTCCCACCTCCTTTTAAAAAACCAACAACAAAAAATTAAACCCTATGTCTTTTGGGGGAATTTTATGCAAGAATATTGAAGCTTGGGAATCCAGAGAAAAGGGGCAACAATTAACTTATACTTGCTGGCCCTTGAATATAAAATACAGCATTTTAAAATTATTATAGGCTTCCCCCACACTCTCACTTTTTTCCCCATACTCCATCTCACTCCACCTCTAAGCCCTGCTTTATTGAGTCAGAAGTCATTCTGCTTTAAGAATAAGAGGAAACAAAAAAGGAAAGTCATTTGCCATATATTTGGGGTTTCTGAAGTCTAGAAATTTCAGAGAAGAAGGACTGGGTTATTAATAAGATATTTGGGGAAATTGTTCATAAATAAGAATAAGATCTCATCACCAGTACCATCCACCTAGAAAAAGATCCTGAGGTAGGAGGAAGGGGAATTGGAAGAGAAAGGGAAGAAGTACTAGACACTAGTGGGTCACTGACTTAGGGTCTTATGCCTTATATACCCTATAAGGGCTGCCCAGGCCACATAGCTAGGAAAGAAGCTCCATGCCTACAGTAGGTTGGTGGAACTCAAGATTAAGACAGAGTCGGGCGTGGTGGCGCACGCTTGTAATCCCAGTACTTGGGATGCGGAGACCGGAGGATCTGGGTTCGCGGCCAGCCTCAGCTACTTAGTGAGGCCCTCCGCAACTTCGTGAGACCTAGTTTCAAAATAAAGCATAAAAAATAGGGCTGGGGGTGTAGCTCGGAGGTAAAACGCCCCTGGGTTCAATCCCTGGTACCGCAAAAAAAAAAAAAAAAGATTAAGACAGAACCTGTGCCTGTTTTCCCAGGTAGAGGCCCAGGAAAGGCAGAAATAACCCAGAGAACACCTGGCTGTGGATGTGCCTAGGTAACTGAGACCTCAAATAGCCCCATGGAGTTTTCTAATCTTAGAGAACTGCAGTTCTGAAGGAATCTTGCTGACAGAAATTCAGGATGAGTCAGCAGCCACCTGTGTGGTTGGCCAGCCAAGATGGGAGGATGGTGGCTGCAGAAATGCCAGTGTGCCTAGACAACAAGAGGACGAGACAAGCCACCACCCTGCCAGTACCTGGCCCCACAAGACACCCAGAACTAGGACTTCACTGCTGAGGAAAGTCAGGGAGAAACCCTCCACTCACTGAAGTTAAGTTTCTAGCACTCCAAAGATAAGTGGGCTCACAATGTAAATTATATTAAAGAAAATATGTGCTTAGATTTTTCACATTCAAGTTATAGACTGAAAGTCAACTACTATACTTCATTATAGATGTGTTTGATGATGGCCTAGGAAAATCAGGGATAAGCAAACAAATTTTTTTCTTTTTATTTAAAAAATATACACTTATGAGAAAAGTCTTTTTCTTAACCTTACATAGATGAGTGGACTGAAAAATTCTCCTTTTCGTTTTAAGATCTACCATGGTCATGTTAATATTGACCAGAAGGAAGATAAGAATAGCTCCCAGTTAACGCCTACCTTGCAGCTACAACTGGTACATATCCTGAAATCCAAGTGGATTAACAGGCCAGGCAACCACTCCAACACTCTCCCAGGAAAAAAAAAAAAAAAGCAGATCCAGTAGCATCTCCAGTGTGTCAGTACACAGTGAAAGACTCTAATGAGCAAATAAAATATACAAATATAGGTATAGATACACATATCACGTACCTGGTCATTCCAAAGTCTGAAATTTTTACTATATTGGTAGAACTGACCAAACAATTCCTTGCTGCCTAAAAAAAGAAAAAGGAATCCAAGTTTGACTACAAATTTTTCTTTCAAGAGTTTTAGGGCCAGGCATATATCTCGGTGTTAGAGGGCTTGCCAAGCGTGCACAAGGCCCTGGGTTCAACCCCAGACCTGCAAAAAATAAAAAGAAAAAGAATTTCTACTCTCCTTTTCCTTAGTTTGTCTGTGCCCTGCATTACCTCTTTATATGGATGGTTATGTTATTGTTATGATGATACTTCTCAGTGGTATAAATGATTGAATAGTCTGCCCTTACATGATGAATTTTAATGATTCTCCAGTGTAATAAAAATTGAAATGTTAACACTTTTTTAAATGTTTAATATTTCTCAAGAAATAGCCTTGGTAAATATAAGTATTCAATCTAACAATAAACTATGAATATTGGCATAAAAATAGTGTATATTATTTATTTAAAAGAAGAAGCCCTAGTATACATGACAGGTAAGGCCTTCATAACTTTGGGATCATTAATAGATAATAAAAAATAAGAAATTATTTTTAAAACTTAAATTTCACTGAATATAACTATTTGTAGTGATAATTTTATATTTCTTAAAATTGCCACAGTGAACTAAATATGGTATTATATAACATGAAGATAATATTTTTGATGCCAAAACAATCCATTTCAGCAACTTAAGAAAATCATTGGCTTGGTTATTTAGCCTCATGTAGGTGAACTATTTGATAGAATTTTTCTCTTTTCAGCTCATTTATGGCTCAATGAGTTCAATAACAAAAGCAAGAAACTGTGCATGCCTGTAATCCTAGCTACTGAGGAGGCTGAGGCAGGAGCATCAGCCTGGGCAATTAGTGAGACCTTGTCTCAAAATAAAAAAAAAAATAAAATAAAAAGGACCAGGGAAGTAGCTCAGTGGTAGAGTGCTCTTCGGTTCAATCCCCAGTACAACCCCCCCCACACACACACACACAGCAAGGAACTTGAAATGGTAAGCCAGAAACCACCTTGGGAAATACCACAGCAATAACCTCAAAGCTGACAGGAAAAAGACTCATTGTTAGCTCATATATTTTATGTAGCATGCAGGTGGATAAAACTGAACATAAAGAAAATGAGCAACTGAGGCAGAATCCAAAGATAGAAGGACCTGTGAGGAGCCACCTGGAGCACACAGAATAACTAAACTGTGGGAAGACTAACCTGCAGAGGCCAGGAAAGCGAGCCAGGTGGAACAGGTGCACGTTCATTCAGAACTTTGCTCAGCAGATCCTATGTGCTGGGTACTGGGGGATGTGCATGAGGGCTGAGGAATGGAGCTCCGTCTCTGCAATGGCAGAGCTCTCCTAGGACCAGGAGAGCTTAACATGTTTGGACATAGAAACTCATGCAATCCTCCCAACGAACCCACATGACAGAGGTACTGTAGCTGATACCACTCTTCTAGTTAACTAGCTGGTCCAGGGTCCCACAGTCCAAGAAACAGGCAAGATTTCAACCCAGGCACTGTGGCTCCACAGCTGTGGTCCTCAACCTCCACTGCATATGAGACTCACCAGGGGAATTTTCAAAAAATATTGATACCTTGCTTCCATCCCTAGAGATTCTGACATAATTGGTCCGGGGTATGGTCTGGGTCTTGAGCTTTTTCTCAAAGCTCCCATGTGATTCTAGTGCACAGCAAAGTTGGAAGTTTGAGAGCCCATGCTCTGCAGCCTGTGTCCTTAGCATACCATGTTCCATCTCAGAAGTCTGAGCCTTGACCTCAAGGCATACAGAGCCTTGTATTTGTGTAAGCAATGTAAATAATTAACTATTATATGAAGCATGAAATAACAAATGGCACGAGTGTTCTAAGGCATGCGTAGAATAAGCGTACTTCCCAAAGTGTGCCCAAGCCAATGTAATCTGCCTCCATTCTCCCCCCAAAATACCCCAGCCCGAGAAACAAACACTGTAACAGAGTCACTCTGGATCAAGTGAGATGAAAGAACAGGATTAGTTCTAGGTAACAGGGGTTTCTTATAGAATCTTCAAATTCTCATTTGAGTTAATTTTTAGATTTGGAAAAGAGACATGAAAGGGCACAGAAGGAATAGCACGAAATCCTGGATAAATGTGGAATAGACAGAAAGGGTTACTCCAGGGGCCATAACAAGGCAGGAAAGCAGTGCTGTTAGCATTTGGTTGGAGCAAGACAGTCATCTTTTTAAATAAGAATGTTCTGAGCACCACAGAGCAGAATGGTTTAGCATTTCTAGTCTCCTGCAGTAATGCCAGGGATGCTCTTACAATATTGTCAGAACAGGCCACCTACACACGGGCCGGCTTGGCCCTGGGTGAGAACCAATGGGATTGCTCTTCACTGATGCGCCTCTAATACCAGCAGAGTGTTTGTCATATACTGGGCACTCACTACATGTCTGATTAATGATCAAAAGGAAGAAAGGTAGAAGGAAAGAAAACAGAAGACAGAGAAGGGAGACAGGAAGAGAATAAAGGAAAGTAAATCATTGTTGCTTAATCGATTGGTTAAGTGGAGAATTAGTTCAAGGCAGATTTAGAGTAAACCTTTATTTGATTACAGCATCAATGGGCAATTAAAATAGTTACATTTCACAATGAATTGCATAAATAGGAAAATGTTTTTAAATTAAGCCAAAGGATATATTCTTTAAAATATTGAAAATAATTGCCATGTCCTCCCCAATATGGGTATAATATATGAAATAATAAGTGAATTTGCACTATACTTACTAAATCTCTATGAATATAGCAGTTTCTCTCCAGGTATTCCATTCCCTCACATACATCCTGGCACATGCTCAGTAGCATGTCCTTTGTCAGCTTTCCTTTTCTCTCCCGGAGATAGGTAAGCAGGCAGCCATTTTCCATAAACTCTGTGACAATGTAAAGGGGTTTCTGCTGTATGCACACCCCATAAAGCTGAACTAGCCTGGAGTGGGAGAGCTTCCTGTTGAAGAAAAACAGACACCGGTGAGCAGAGTGGGTTTTGCACTTCAAAGTGTTTGAACACAAGTGGCAAGATTTGCCATCTGCACACCGTTTCCATTATCAAGATGATAAACATCATCCCAACCACAGAGAGAAGAGGACACTTTCCTTTCCACTTTATGCACCCAGAAAGTGGGGTTAGAAGTTTAAGCCACTCTTCCAAAGTCATTGATGATGTAGAATGTTGCACACCCCATATGCTGCTTGGCAGCATTCCAGTTTTCTCCTCTCCCCTTGGGAAGCTTTTGCTTCCTCATTACTGCTTCTCCCAGCCCAGGTCTCAGAATCTCTGTGCTTTGAATCCCAACTTTCCTAACTGCAGCCACTCAGACAAAAATTCTAGAAAGAGAGAGAAAGTGTGAGCAATGGACATAGAGAAAATTAAATTCTAAAGAGTAAAAACATTTAAGAAGAAATTTCTAGATAAAGTGGGAGACTAAAAAAACATTTATCAACACAAAACCTTGCTGTGTATTTAGTACACACACACACACACACACACACACACACACACACACACATACATACCTTGAATGTTGCTTACTAAGACATAACTAGAACTTTTTAGTCATCTAGACTTTGTTTCTCCTACAGAATATAAAATTCAATCTCTAAAGTTCTTTTATGCCAAATGGTCACCATGGAACATGATTCAAAATTAATGTTTGTAATTTGAGAAGCTATATAATAAGCAATCCTCTATTAGTCAGAAGTACTTTGAAAAGTTACCTCTTCTTTTCATTCATAAAGGTAAAATAAAGTCAGTGACTCAGGAAGTCTATTCACCTTAAAACAATGTGTAGGAAGTGACTATAGACACATTGCCATAAAATTAGTTTGAAAAAACACTCCAGTTAATGGAGAAGAGAAGAATTCAGAAAACCTAAGCATTGATTTACCTTTCAAATTCAAAAAGTCTACTTTCAGGTAAGGAATGCAATTTACATGTATACAGAGAAATGAAAGCAAGAAATATTAATATTAGCCAGGTGTGGTGGGGCACACCTGTAACCCCAGTACTTAGAAAACTGAGACAGGAGGATCGCAGGTTTCAGACCAACTTCAGCAACTTAGTGAGACTCTCAGCAACCTAGCAAGACCCTGTTTCAAAAGCAAAAAATAAAAAGGGCTGGGGGTATACCTCAGAGATAGAATGCCCCTGAGTTCAATCCCCAGTACCATATAAAAAAGTAGTAATATTCTATTTCAAGAAAGAAAGTCTTAAAATAGAATATTAACTTGCTATAAGAAATCCACCAAGTCAATACCCACAGAAAGCATTTGAGAACTGAAACATTACACTCCATTTGCTTAGCAAGACCACTGGCAAAAAAATATATCAGAAATAAGATAAGCCTCTATCACAAATAAGAAAAAAATAAACACTTGTGTTTGGTTCAATTTAACAAACAATACAAATATTTCTCATAGACATAGAAAAATGCAAATGTAAAAACTAAATTATTGTTTGCTGTAACTTTAGCCCCTCTGAATACATATTATTTCTCAGCTTAGAGAAGCATGTATGATTCATTGTAGGGCAAATGTCATATTTATTTAAATTTATTTAAATAGCTTCAGACCCTTTGCAGGCTTCTCCTGTTGTTCTTTTCCAATTATTCCCCTGCCCATGTTTATGGAATTAAGTTTCACGGTTTTAAATATCATCTCTGGTGATTGTTCTCTAGTTAATTCCTTCCACCCTGACCTTTCTCCTGAACTCCAGGCTCACGTATTGACTTGACCACTTGCTCACCACAGGCTACACAATAGGACTCTCAAATTCAGCACATCCAAAACAGAGTTCTTAATTTTTAATGCATCCTGACACTATGCGCTTCTTTTCATATCTGTCCTCATCTCACCCACCATTATCTTTGCACCTGCACCCCTGTGATAACCTTCAACCTACCCTCCCGCCCCACCTCTGCTTCCTCAATGATCATTCTCCACAAAGCAGCCAGCATGACCTCTAAAATACACCAACCAGATTAAACACTTCCAGTCTTCCTTGACCATCCAACCTAACTGAGCCCCATCTCTTCGTCACATTATCCTGGTTTATAGTCTTAGCCCTTGTTTATCTTTAAAGTTATATTGCTCGTATGTTTGTTGGTTTGCTGCCTATCATCTCCCTCCCCGTCCTCCACTACAGCATATGCATAAATAAGCTCTTTTACAAGTAGGAAGCTTACCTGTCCTGCTTATCATCATATTTCCAGAACTAGAACAGTTGCCTACACATCGTCAGCAACAGACATTTGTTTAATGATGAATATAAGAAAACTGAATGATGCCATTGGTACTGTATTTTGTTTTAAAAAGCTATAAGAGACCGGGCGTGGTGGCGCACGCTTGTAATCCCAGTACTTTGGGAGGCGGAGACCGGAGGATCCGGGTTCGCGGCCAGCCTCAGCTCTTGCTCTGTCTCTCTCTCTCTCTCTCTCTCTCTCCCTCTCTCTCTCTCTCTCTCTCTCTCTCTCTCTCTCTCTCCTTAGTGAGGCCCTCCGCAACCTCATGAGACCCGGTTTCAAAATAAAGCATTAAAAAATAGGGCCGGGGGCGTAGCGCGAAGGTAGAACGCCTCTGCGTTCAATCCCCGGTAAAAAAAAAAAAAAAAAAAAAAGCTATAAGAGATACTATGAAATCTTTGGGAAACAAATTGTTTCTCACTCAAGAGATTACTTATAGATATTATAGCAAGAGTTTGCAGTGCAATTTTCATTTATGTGTAATTTAACACAAACACAGGCATTTAGAGCCAGGGTGCCTCTTCCCCAGCCCACTGCCCTTGGAGTGTCCTCTCCATTCCTTCTAAATCCTCACATCAACAGACGAGCTGCTTAAAATGAACCCTTCAACTCTTCTGAAAGTGTATTTTTCCTTTATTTTTAGAATCCTACTCTTTTCCTGATCTACTATACTTCTAATAACTCTCTGTTCACTTACCTTCTTGAAACTTTTATTTTTTTAGGCAAAAATGAAGGCCCAATACGATTATATAGAAAATCTGATGGAAAAAATAAAAACTATAAGGACACAGCTCTGCTAATAAGTTAATTTGCTCCCTTTCTGTGTTTTCCAAATGTTCTGATTTTTAAATAATACTCAAGATAACATTTATTATTATAGTATGACTAATAAATGCATTTAATTTAAATAATAGAAATAATTTAATTAAAATAATAAGAGCTAATGTCATAATTAAAAACCTTTATCATTAATTAATTACCCCTGGAGAAAAACACATTGGGAGAGGGAGGCAAAGGAGACATTTTCTGTTTGTTTTTACTTTATTTGATTCTGTTTAATATGAATATAAAGTATTAAAGCCTTTCTTTCAAAACCTGAAATATTTTACTGTGAAGACATGATGATATAGACAGAATGAATAAAATGAGATACACATTAAGAAGTCCTAAGGAAAATTAGATGTGCTTATACATGTTTTTATTATTATAAATGTTATTAGTTCATATAGCTCCATATTGTGCACTATTATTAATATGCTACATCCAAAGACACAAACTCGCAGTTGAACAACTAAAAAAAATCCCTTGAAGACAGTGTAGAGCTTTAATAATTTAAAGATAATATAATATTCCTGATCGAAAGAGCTGAGTTCAAGTTGTTTTCACTCCTATTGGCTGCATGATCAGAAGCAACTTGTTTAAACTTTCTAAGCCTGCTTTTCCATGTGTGCAATGGGGAGAATAAAACGTAGTCTTCTTACTTCCACTGAATATTAAGTGGGATCATGTTTGTGAACATATGATAAGAAGTATAAACCAAGGTGAAAATACAAAGATGAATTAGAAAGTTTAATAGGATTCTATGTGCGGAAGTTGTCTAAGAAGAAGAAAATGGTTTTCTTTCATTCTTTTGAACAGTTTCTAGCAGATGCTCTGGGAACCCCAGGGAACAGGCCGCCGGCGAGGCGACACCATATCCTCAATATAATGACTCAGAGCACAGAATGTATTTGAAGTTTTTCTTCTGCTGTACAGGAAAAAACTTCATAAGACAACGATTTGGTTAATAGTTATGGCCACTAATATATGATCTGGCATATATTGGCTTATCAATAATTTTGTTTGTTGATTGGTATGTTAGTTAAGATCATGGGCTTTGTGCCCAGACAGCTCAGGGTTCCGATTTCATTTAGAAGCTCAAATTGTGGGACAGTAGGAAAATTACATAAACTTTCTATGTTTCCTTTTTCTCATCTATAAAATTGAGATCTACCTTATAGTGAGAATTCACTAATTCATTCAACAATCCACATTTTATTTTAGCACCAACTACAGGCTAGTCATGAGAGACATATATAAATGGTGCTATTATTAGGGAGTTCACATTCTAGCAGGGGAGAAACAAAATAAATACACATGAACTTTCAGAGTAGTGACAAGAACCTTGATGGAACTAGTACCAGTGGAGTAGTCAGCGAAGAACTCTTGGGGAGGCAACATTCAAACTGCACACCTTTAGAAAGGAAGTACCTGGCAGAGCTCAGATATTTGGCAGCTAGAGCTCAATGCATATCAGCTACTGAAAGATGAATCTATTTGCAACCGGATGTTAGAATGGAACTTTTCCTGCCTTACTTTCAAAGAATCAGGAAAAAATTAGCCATGTTCAATCCCAAGAAGCATTGTGTCCATCTGAACTGACTTAACCTGTTGGCCTCATTCCTGTCTCTATGTACTGCCAGAAGCTGTTTCTGTTCCCCACACTACATACATCTTCCATCACTCTCGAAATATGGCCCTCAAAGCTGGGTGTGGTGGCACACGCCTGTAATCCCAGTACTTGGGAGGCTGAGACAAGATGATCGCAGGTTCAAGGACAGCCTCAGCAACTTAGTGAGGCTCTCATCAACCTAGCAAGACCTCGTTTCAAAATAAAAATAAGTCTGAGGGTGTAGCTCAGAGGTAGAATGCCCCTGGCTTCAATCCCCAGCATCACACACACACACACACACACACACACACACACACACACACACAAATATATATATTTGTATCCTCAGAGATCCTAACCCCAAACTCCCAGCCAGCTTGAGTCTTTCAAGAATCCGCTCATCATGACATCAGACATCACTGATTCTTTCTTGTTCAGTAGAAATTCCAATACAACTTCTGCTCTCCCTGAATCCCCTGCTCCCATTCATGCCTTTCATGGTATGCCTATTTATTCCAACACACAGGACTATAGGTTTTGTCCTTTAAAGATAGGAAAATCATGGTATGATAAATATAGTATCAAAAAACAAACACCAGGCAGATATGTGCTCTAGGTAACTTGAGACACAAAAACATCATCGGGTAGCAGATGTCACTGGGACATTGTGCTTCCCTCTGGATTCATTCTATTGCACAGAGGATAGAAAAATTATTTTGATAGAATACTTGGGGTATGACTTGAAAGTCCCCAAAGACATCATTTCTCAGCCTTCAAAGAACAGTGGGCCCAGTTAATCACTACCAATGATAGTTGTTTGTCTATTTGTTGTTTTTTTGTTTTGTTTTGTTCCCAATTGAGGTCTGCAAATTTGAGACAGAACTAAACTGCTTTGGACAACAGAGCAGAATCAGAATAACACCACCTGAGGTTTTCCTTCTTCATTGCATTATTGCTCTTCTAAATAAATATTGAACAAATATTTTAAGACTGCTGAACTGTGCCAAATTATTGGCTTGCCCTGGTCTAACCCAGGTTATACTTGTAAACCACAGAAACAAGGTTCAACTGAGTCAAGATGTTGTCCTGGAAAATTACAGATATTAAGAGCAGTGTTCAGTGGTCTCCAATGAACCACTTCTTTTTTAAAGCTCAGGATTCTTTCATTTTCTGAAAGCAAATACTTTATCCTTACAAAAAGCATTAATTCTTTTTGACCACTAGGGGATGCCCTTTCAAAAGATGAGCGGGTATTACTACCCAAAGAAAACCAATATTTTTCTTCAGGGAAAAGGAAAAACACAAAGAGCACTTACTTAGTACCTACTATTGAGCTGAAAGATACATACTTGTTTGTCACTATCATATATCATCTGAATTCCTACAATGACCTGGTAAGGGGAGTCCTGTTATCCCCATTTCACAGATGAGGACATGAGGCTTGGAAACATGAAATGATTCGCTCAGGTCACACAGAGGTCTAATAATTTGCCTGCATCACACAACTGATTTGAGCAAAGTTGTGACATAAATCCAGGTGTGGCTGACTCCAAAGTCCACGTTCTTTCCGTGGCACCAGGTATCAGACCATGTTTATCTGGGCGTTGCTTACACTTACATCATGACTTTGGCTTCTTCGATGAAATCATCTTCAGACATGGAGCCCGCGCTGATGGCCTTGATAGCTACCCGGATATGTGCTCGCCATTCACCTAAATGGACCACCCCAAACTGGCCGCTTCCAATCTTCTTGACAAAAGCCAACTCAGACGGATCTATCTCCCACTTTTCTGGAAAAGAAAAACATCTACGTTACAAGTAGGAGAAACAATGCTAAAATGTTCAAGCTAGAAAAGATTTAGAAATTATCTAGTCCTGTTTTATTTTACATAGAAGTTAAAAAATATACAAATGAGTGGAGAGGATCCATAACCATTTTTCATACTCTCATTGTGACTTGACTGTGTAATTTAAGACATTGAGTTTTAAAATACAAACTTTACTTACTTGGAGAAGAACATACAACAGATTATGGATATCGAAACATACATGTGATAGGAAAACAAATTTCTCTGCCTTTCTAAACTAAACCAACCAAAACTGGGACATAAAATACATGTGTACAGTCTGTTTTGCCCTGGTGTTCACCTCCTGAGGTGGATGCACTCTGTGAGCCTCCCATTGCCTCCTTTCAGTTCTTCCTACTGTTCTCACTCCAGCCCTAAAGAGCTTTTCTGCCTTGGTACATCCTTTCCTTAGGGAAAAGTCTAATCAGTTCATCTAATAAACATGTCCAATGTCAGAACACTAACCCACATATATCTAAGAGTACATTGGAAGTGAAATTTGTGTCACTGCATATTTCTCATTATACAGAAGCAAATCAGGGGAAAAAGAACTGGTTTTGAAATAACCACCTTGAACACAGATCAGTATCAAATCTTTTTTTAGCATCTCCCTTTTAAATAGCAACACCAACATCAGCTGGAATTTTAGAATAATGCAGTTAAAAGAATTGCAAATTCTTCTGATAGCTTCTTGTACCAACTATGCAAAGTTGTCCCCCTCCCAACCTGTGTGTGTTTTAAAAGTAACATGGGATAATATGTTCATGACCTTGGGATTGGCATAGATTTATTTAATAGAATATAATCATAAAGGAAAACATTGATAAGATACAGTTCATAATTTAACCTGTTCAACAAAAACACCCCATTAGGGGAGTGAAAAGGTAAGTAAGCCACAGACTGGGAAGAGATATTCCTAAAACATATAACCATATTTATGTTCCTGTTCATTTTATATAAATAAACTAGAAAAAAACATATAACCCTATTTTTAAGGATGAAAAAGTGAGAGTACTCAGTCATAAAAAAAGAATATCTAAGTGACCACTAAACCTATGAAAAGTTGATCAAAATAATTAGTCATTAGGGAATTTCAAATGTAAACCATAATGAGATACTACTACACACTTATCAGATCGGCTAAAATGTTTTTAAAAACCTAGGATACTGAATATTGGCAAGGAAAAAAGTACGGAGCAACTGGAGTTCTTATACATTGTAGATGGGAGTGACCATATCCACTCAGTCTGAGCATGGGTATGCCTTGTGACCCAGGAAGTCTACTCTAAAGTCATGATTATAACATTTAACTTCATCTAAATACATGATATTTATAACAATATCATCTGTAAGAGCCAAAAGTCAATAACGACCAAAGTTGTCATCTAAAGAACACGGGTAAATCAACTGTGGGATAGTCCTGCAAGGTGGCACTAAGTCACACAGGAACCAGCCACACCCAACACCATAGCTGAAATTCACAGATGTAATGAGGACAGGAAGAAGTCAGACACCAAGTGTATAGAGTGTCTGAACACGTTTATACGTAGTCAAAACCCGGCAAAATAAAACGAGCTAGAGACTTAAGACTTGTGCACTGTTCTATAGGTTTCAAAAATTTAAAAGTTTATTTCCAGAAAAGTCAAGAGGATCCTACTCAACATAAATAAATTGCTAATAGAGAACTTTTTAGTATAGAGAGTATCTACCAGGCAAAGGAATAACTGAGGTACCCATCACTCTCTGAAATCACCCTTCCATCCCATTTACCCTAATGAGACCCTAAATCCCAGTTACACAATATAATTGTGTCTTCATTTTCTTTTCAGTATACTCTGAGTCCCACTGATGAGAGAAACTTAAGAGAACAAAGTATCACCCAATTAGAAAACAGAGTTCCCTGGCTCTTAATTATTCTCACAGATTCACAAACTGGTTCAAATCAGCAGTGCCAATTCTATTTGAAAAAATATGAAATTGTGTGTGTGTGTGTGTGTGTGTGTGTGTGTGTGTGTGTGTGTAATATGAAGATTGAACCCAGGGACATTCTACCTCCCAGCTACACCCCAGCCCTTTTTTCTTCTTTGTTTTGAAACAAGGTCTCACTATGTTACTGAGGGTCTCACTATGTTGCTGAGGCTGACCTTGAACCTGCAATCCTCTTTGTCTCAGCCTCCCAAGTACTGGGATTACAGGTGTGTGCCACCACACCCACCTTGAAAATAAGACCTTTAGCGGCTCTTTTTTGGTATGTTTTCTTGGGATCAGTCATTTCCCAACCACCCCCATAACCAGAGAACAAGAACCCAAACATCCAAATAGAAAGAATTGTAATTTATTAAAAGGGTGAACATTAAGTCTCCTGGTAATGTCTAGTGAAACCTGAAGTAAAACTGGAACATTTCTCCCCAAAGTTTAAATTGCCCTTATGAAATGCGCTATTTAAACATCTCAGACGGAATTTAAACCTTGAAAATGAATGTATCTAAATGGTTATTTTGGAAGAGCTGAGAATTTAAGGAATCTACAGGGTAGGTTCTTTACTGGACTTGATGTCATACTTCAGCACATGTGTATACTTTACCATAGCTAAAGCCAGCTGTGGCTGGGAAGCCACTGCCCATCAGCCCCACCGGGAAGCGGAGACGGGTCAGGAGACCTAGGGAGAAAGAGAAATCAGCGTTTCAAGACTAGTTGCTAATAGAGAAGAAAGAACTCATTATACCAGCAGACAGTACCATTCTTTAAATAATTAGCATAATAATTTATCCTAGAGATTAGTCTCATTGCTTACTTTTTCCATTTCAAAAACATATTTCATAAAATAACACGTGTTAGGTGTCCATCAACAGATGAATGGATAAATGTGGTATATATACACACAATGGAAATCTACTCAGACATAAAGAAGAACAAAACTGTGTCACTTGTAAGAAAATGGATGGAATTAGAGAATATTATGCCAAGTGAGATCAGCCAATATCAGAAAGTCAAGAGTCATATGTTTTCTCTTACATGTGGAAGCTAGAGAGAAAATAAGAAAGGGGACTTCAGATAAATGAGCAAAGGGACCAATGGAATAGGGGAAGGGAGAGGGGAAAGGAGGACTGAGGAAGGGAACAGTTTAAATAATGCTGTCTCCATATATGAAACTATCACTACTAATCTCATTAATATGTATGAGAAGGGGGAGCCGCCGGGATTCGGAGGGAAAGTGATGTGCGCATATATGAATGAATCACTTTGACTCAGTATGATGTATAATTATAACGCACCTTTAAAACTACAAAATAACACACGTTCATTGTACATAATTGAAAAACTCTTTCTTGCCTGGCATGGTGGCGCACGCTTATAATCCCAGTACTTTGGGAGGGGGAGACCGGAGGATCTGGGTTCGCGGCCAGCCTCAGCTCTCTCGCTCTCTCTCTCTCTCTCTCGCTCTCTCTCTCTCTCTTTCTCCTTAGTGAGGCCCTCCGCAACTTCGTGAGACCCGGTTTCAAAATAAAATATAAAAAATAGGGCCGGGGGTGTAGCACGGAGGTAGAACACCCCTAGGTTCAATCCCCGGTGCCGCAAAAAAAAAAAAAAAAGAAAAACTCTTTCTTGCTGGGCGTGGTGATGCACACTTTTAATCCCAGTACTTGGGAGGCAGAGACCCGAGGATCTGGGTTCGCGGCCAGCCTCAGCT
>PVJS01039219.1:0-19007 GCA_004027185.1 Glis glis
AACGCAGGGGCGTTCTACCTCCGAGCTACACCCCCGGCCCTATTTTTTATACTTTATTTTGAAACCGGGTCTCAGGAAGTTGCAGAGGGCCTCACTAAGTAGAGAGAGAGAGAGAGGGAAAGAGACAGACAGACAGACAGGGAGAGAAAGAGAGAGAGAGACAGAGAGACAGAGAGCGCTGAGGCTGGCCACGAACCCGGATCCTCAGATCTCCGCCTCCCAAAGTACTGGGATTACAAGCGTGCACCACCACGCCCGGCTTCACATCCCAGGGTCTTTCTAAGCTTCCCCTTTGCACGTTTGTAAACACCGTGCCAGGCAGTGTGACGCGTGGCTCCCTTTCTCCTGAATCTACTTATTTCCGTTTTTTTCTTTCCTCATCGAGCTGGCTCTCTTCCGCCCACCATCTCTGCGTTATTCCTCCTTCAGCCTCTGTCCACCACCAGGCCCTCTCGCACATGCCTTTGTGCAGCCCCCAAGGCTCGGCTCCGGGGCAGCTCCTCCCCGCAGGAAGGGAGGGGGCGGGGAGCTTGGTTTAGGGTGCAGCAGCTGTGGGACTTCTGGTGAAAGTGGTAGAACAAAGGTGTGGGGGAGCCAGGACCACAGGTGGGGTGGAGGGCTCTGCAGAGCGCTCAGAAAGAGCTGCCCAGGTGAAATGAGACCAGGAGAAGACCTCGAGGGTCCGCATCGATGGCTGCCATCTAGGTCCTGTCCCTGGCTCTTCTGGGAGGGGGCTGGGCCCTGCTGTGCCCCTGGAGCCTCAGATAGCCAGGGGAAAGACAGCCCCCCGCCCCTATGCCCACTGTCACCCCAGCAACGTCTCCACTCTGCCTCTGCAGTGGCCTGTGGGCCTGGCACCTACTTCAGCGGTGAACAGAGCCAGTGTGTGCCGTGCGTGCCGGGAACCTACCAGGACACGGAAGGCCAGCTCGGTTGCACGCCGTGTCCCAGCAGCGATGGCCTTGGTCTGGCTGGTGCCCGCAATGTATCTGAATGTGGAGGCGAGTGTGGGCCCACCTGGAAGGGGAGGCAGGGCGGGGGGGCACAGGGCAGAGGTCCTCCTGCCTCTCCCGAGGTTCCCAAAGCAGAGGTGGGTGCACGTGTGGCCACAGAGCGTGGCTTTGGCTTCCTCTCTCGGCCACTTCCAAAGCTGCTCAGTTTCTGCGCTGGCATCTCGCCTCAGACGCCACGGTTCTCAAGCACTTCCTGCTCTCCGTGCACCTGTCTACGTCATGCAGCATGCAAAGGACTTCACAGTGTGCAAACACTTTATTGTGTACACACCAAAGTGTGTTTATAATGGAGGACCCTAGTGCTTTAGGATTGATCAAACATTTTACATCACGGGAACACTCCATCACCATGGTAACGCTTTATGGGGTGAACCATACGCTTACCTGAGCAGAAACTTTGCTCTACAGTCTACCCTGTCGGTGGTTGAGAGCCCTTTTTTAATTCATTAAACACAATTTGGTTTGCAGAGAGCTTTTACCACTTACTATCCCACTTAGCCCCATCCGTGCAATGGGTCATTGTGTCCCCATTGGCTCCTCCTCCTGGGGAGTGGCACCCGCAGATGGCCAGACATGGAGAATCATCACTTGGTTAGAAGCTGAGGAGCCCAGGGCCTGGGCTGAGAGGACCGTAAACCCACTCCTCACTCAGAGCCAGAACGCCGGCTCCTGCCTTTCTCAAATACCAGGACATTCTTTATGTTGAGCTGAAACCGGCTTTTCCTGTGGCCCTCCCTCTGTCCCAGTGGTGCCCCAGGGTCTTTGAAGACCTTCCCAGGCCCTCTTCCCTCTGCTCAGGCCCAGCCCTGAGCCCAGCAGGCCAGCTCCTCCTGTAAAGATGCCATGTGGCCTGCCTGGAGGAGAGGCCCTCTGTGCCTGGGGTCCGCTTCCCAGCCCAGCAGCAAAACCAAGCTCTTTAGCCCTGGGCCTCCCCAGCTGGTGGGAGAAGTAAAGGCAGGAGCAGCGAGCATGGCCACATCCGGACCAAGGGCCTGGTCTCCGCCCAGGCAGCCAGGTCTCCCTCCCCCCCACCCTGTGCCTTTCCCAGGGGCAGGCAAGGGCCCTCCCCCACCTGAGCCTTGACCTCTGACCTCCAGGCCAGTGCTCACCAGGCTTCTTCTCCGCTGACGGCTTCCAGCCCTGCCAGGCCTGCCCCGTGGGCACGTACCAGCCCGAGCCCGGGCGCACCGGCTGCTTCCCCTGCGGAGGGGGGCTGCTCACCAAGCGCGAGGGCACTGCCTCCTTCCAGGACTGTGAGGCCAAAGGTGAGGAAGGCCCCAGCTGCCCCGAGGGCCACACTGATCAGGGACACTTGCCCCAGACGCCTCTCGTCTCCTCTGCGTGGCCAGCCTCAAGGGCACCAGCAGTGGACATGGGCGACCACACACTAGGACAGCAGCTACAGCTTCAAACTTGCTGAGCACCGGGGGTGTCAAGGGGAAGCCGCCTGCCCCACCAGGCACTGGGAGGTCTCTGGGGACGGGGACATCTGGAAGGAGGCAGGGGAAAGCGGGACCGGCTTGACCTCTGGGCTCAGAGGGACTCAAGAACAGGGCCAGGCCGGGTGTGGTGGCGCAAGCTTGTAATCCCAGTACTTGGGAGGCAGAAATAGGAGGATCACAGGTTCGAGGACAGCCTCAGCAAGTAGTGAGACTCTTATCAACCTAGGGAGACCCTGTTTCAAAATAAAAATTAAAAATAGGGCTGGGGATGTAACTCAGAGGTAGAATGCCCCTGGGTTCAATCCCCAGTGCCACTCACACACAAAAAAAGAACAGGGCCGGGCCTGGCCAGGATGCTCCCTGCCTGCCTGGCCCACTAGCGCCCCACTCGTGTCCCCCGCCCTGCAGTGCACTGCTCGCCCGGCCACCACTACAACACCACGACCCACCGCTGCATTCGCTGCCCCGTGGGCACCTACCAGCCCGAATTCGGCCAGAGCCACTGCTTTACCTGTCCAGGCAACACCAGCACCGACTTCGACGGCTCCACCAACGTCACCCACTGCAAAAGTAGGTGCAGGCAGGTCATGTGGTAGGGAGAGACCTGATCGTACATTCAGAGGGGACTGCTGGCCTCGGGCCAGTCACCTCTGCTCTGGGAACCCCACAGCCATGTTGATCTCCATGGCCCCGGCTCCGCCCACTCTGAAGAGTTCACCGGCCCCTCAGCCCAGGCCAGGTCCCGCTCTAGTTTCTGGGTCCTGGGCCATGGAGGGATGACAAGGCTGGAGAGGCAGGTAGCTCCCCAGACTTGTGCCACCTAGGCCACCAAATAGACACCAGCTAGAGGCCCTAAAGCCATCAGAAGCAGGCATCCAGGTGTAGCAGGTGTGAGCCGGCTAGAGGACAATTAGACAGGCTGTGCAGGTGTCTGAGGGGCTCAGGGTAGCTGAGAGAATTGAGGACATCTAAGACAGCCCAGGGAAGAGGTGTGCCACCAGCCCCTTGCCAAGCACGTCTTTGGGCAAACAGAAAGGTGCTCTATTATTTGGGGGGGTTTTATTTTAATTTTAATTTTTTTATTTTTTTGCAGTACCGGGGATTGAACCCAGGGGCATTCTACCTCCGGGTTACACCCCAGCCCTATTTTTTATTCTTTATTTTGAAACAGGGTCTCACTAAATTGCGGAGGGCCTCACTAAGTAGCTGAGGCTGGCAGCGAACCTGGATCCTCTGGTCTCAGCCTCCCAAGTACTGGGATTACAAGTGTGCGCCACCACACCCAGCTTATTTCTGGTTTTTTAAATTCATTTTTCAGCCAGGCTTGGTGGCACACGCTTGTAATCCCAGTGCTTGGGAGGCTGAGACAAGAGGATCACAGGTTCAAGGAAAACCTCAACAACTTAGCAAGGTTCTCAGCAACTTAGTGAGACCCTGTTTCAAATAAAAAATAAAATAGGGCTGGGATCTAGGTCAGAGGTAGAATGCCCTTGGGTGTTCAATCCCCAGTACTAAAAAAAAAAGGAAAGGGAAAGGCTTCTTTATCCTGGCTATGTGGCTTGCCGTTCCTTCCTGCCTCTGGTGGGGAAGGCAGCCATGCGGCGCCTCAAGGGGCTCAGGGGGGTTCAGAGAATGTTCAAACAAGTAATCGGGAGGAGGCCAGCTGTAGCCTCACTTGGGCTTCACCCCTGAGACTCGGCTGGGCCGTGAGGTCCGGCAAGGAGCATTGGGGCCCTGGGGCAGGGGCCAGCCTGCAGGGTACCAAGGGCCTGCTGGGCTGGTGAGGGCTCCACTCTCCCAGGGCTGTGACACAGAGAAACCATGGGGCCCTGGCCAGGCAGGGAAACCTTGTAAGGAGCCGCTCTGGCAGGCCTCAGAGAGCCACCAGGCATAAACCAGGGCCTGTCTTCCTGCAGAGGGGACAGTGCAGGCAGGGGCCCAAAGGTAGGCAAGCTCAGGGTCTGGCTGGATGGCACAGAGGGCTGGGTGGAGGTTGGGCAAGGAGGGGACAGGAGCACCTGCCAGCCCTGCGGTGGGCCTCCATGGCCAGGACACTCGGCCAGCCATGCCTGACCAGGCCCTGGGCCTGTGGTGCCCACAGACCAGCACTGCGGTGGGGAGCTTGGTGACTACACAGGATACATCGAGTCCCCCAACTATCCCGGCGACTACCCGGCCAATGCTGAGTGTGTGTGGCACATCGCACCACCCCCCAAGCGCAGGATCCTCATCGTGGTCCCCGAGATCTTCCTGCCCATCGAGGATGAATGCGGCGATGTCCTGGTCATGAGGAAGAGTGGTAGGTACTGGCTCGGGCCTGGGCACAGTACCACACGCTGCCTCTGCCACACGACCATACCCTACCCATCTTGGTAAACTCCACCGCTGGTCTGGCTGGAGGAGCGGGTGATGCAGACCTTCATGGGACGGTCCGGAAGGCTCAGGGCTGCCCTAAGCCTGGGGTCAGGACCTAGTCAGGTCTCCTCTCAGCTCCAGCACACGTCCCACCAGCCACTATGCCTCTTCCTGCCACTCCACGTCACTCCACGCAGGTGAGACCCCCAAGAGCATCCTACCCCATAGGCCTACTCCCTCCCTCTGAGGCTTGTGAGAGCCAATGGCCACCCAGACACACACACAAGGTGCCCAGGTCACCTAGCCTGTCCCCTCCCTTCCTCAATCCCCAGCCTCCTGGCTCATCACCCCCAGCAGGATGGGCAGGGTGAGCAGAGGGCCAGCTTCAGCAGGGGTGTGGGCGAGCACGTGGCCATGGCTATAAGAAAGCCCAGACCCAGCCAAGTGCCCACAGGACCTGGCTAAATCCTCGCAGCGCACCTGGCCAGAGCCCTCGCTAGGACGAGCTGCGAGTCGGAATGTTAGGGGAGAAGGCCAGGAATCTAGACAGGCCTGGAATGCCTCTGGATGCAGAGTCAGGCCGGAGGAGGTGGACATGGAGGCTGGAGGGAGAGAGGCCTGGTGTTTACTCCATGCCGTGTTCTGTGTGACCTTCATCACCACGCTCATGTACAGCCTGCTCAGCGTCTCTGATGAGTCAGAAAGCCCCAGTGTGCAAGTGGGGGCTGTGGCCAAAAAGGAGCAAGGGACCTGCCCCGCTGGGCCAGCATCCTCCTGTCCCCTGTCCACACACAGGGCTGAGCTCCAGGGGGCAGTCTGTCCTGCGTCAGGGCAGCTCTGGAAGGTTCCCCAAGGAACAGCAAGGAGGTGGGCACCCCAGGAGCAGCAGGTCCACCCTTGCTCACCCACAAGGAGAGGGGCCTCTGGCTCATCTCCCACGCCCTCCTTGAGCTTGTCCTCTGCCCCAACTGTGCTGGGTGGTGCAGGCATGCACCTGTCATGGAGAAGCAATGGCTGGAGGTGACAGAGACACACCGATAGAGGAGGCGCTGTAAGAAGGGGTTCACCAGCAAGGCACAGTGGTACATGCCTGTAATCCCAGTACTTCAGAGGCTGGGCAGAAAGACCACAGGTTCAAGGCCAGCCTCAGCAACTTAGACTCTCAGCAACCTAGCGAGACCCTGTTTCAAAACAAAAAAACATTTTTAAAGAGCTGGGGGTGTAGCTCAGAGGTAGAATATCCCTGGGTTCAATTCCCAGTATCACAATCAATCAGTCAATCAATTAATCAATAAATAAATAACAAAAAGAGCTAGGGGTATAGCCCAGAGGTAGAACACCCCTGGGTTCAATCCCCAGTACCAAAAAAGGGGGGCAGGGGCTCACCACAGTGGCGGGAACGTGGCAGGGTGCTGAAGGAGCAGTCAGGAGGCTTCTTAGAGGAAGAGGCACAGAAATGGGTGTCAGAGGACGAGTAGAACTAGGGTTGAGGGTAGGGAAGCAGAGGGGACAAGCGTGAAGACGAGAGAGCTGCGCTTTCACTGGGGGACCGGGTGGTTAGGCTTAGGGTTAGGGTTAGGCCGCTGCTGGCGGCCACAGCGCGGGGGAGGCGGTGGGGCAGGAGGAAGGGTCAGTGAGGAGCTGTGGCCCCAGGGCCGCCTAGCAGTGCCATGCTCCCTGCAGCCTCCCCCACGTCCATCACCACCTATGAGACCTGCCAGACGTACGAGCGGCCCATCGCCTTCACCTCCCGCTCCCGGAAGCTCTGGATCCAGTTCAAGTCCAACGAAGGCAACAGCGCCAAAGGGTTCCAAGTGCCCTACGTCACCTACGATGGTAAGGTGCCACCGTCCGGTCCCCACCCATCACACGCCAGCCTGGGCTGGCCCCCGGGGACACAGACCAGGCACCAGACACCTGCCGGGAGGAGCAGGTGAGGGAGCCATTAGCGGTGTCTGCAGGCTTCAGTGTGAGGTCCTGCCCAACAGGGCGTGGTCCAATGGGGTGGCCAGACCACCAGGACAATGCGGGTGGAGGGAACCCCAGGTGTGAAGGCCCAGAGACAGAGCTGCACCCCACCATCACCAGCAGCCAGGCTGGGGCCAGGGAGGGCAGAGATGGAGGTTCGAGGGCCTCAAGCCCCTCGCTTTCCCCCCTTCCTGCTGCCCGGCGGCCCAGAGGACTACCAGCAGCTGATAGAAGACATCGTGCGCGATGGCCGGTTATATGCCTCGGAGAATCACCAGGAAATTTTGAAAGTGAGTTTATTGGAAGGGAATCCACTGACTGGGAGAGTGGCCTGGGCCATCCCTGCCCACGCTGGGAGCCCTGGCCCCTCGAGAAGGGAGGGAGGAAGGACGGTGACCAGAGAGCAGGAAGAGGGCCTGGGGTCACGGCCCTGGTGCAGGGGCTGGGTCTGACACACCTGTCCCCTCAGACCGGGAGGCCTGAAACAAGCAGGCTACTGGGGAGATGGGGAGCAGGACCTGGCGACATGGCCTTGGGCAGGTTCCTCGCCCAAGACTCTAAGCTTTGCTTTCCTCGTCTGTGGAATGAGGGTAATTCGACAAGGTGGTGGGGTGTGGGTGTGTGTGTGTTACTGAGGATTGAACCGAGGGGCATTCTACCTCTGAGCTATACCTTTCAGTCCAATCTTATTTTTTTTTTCGGTACTGGGGATTGACCCCAGGGGCATTCTACCTCCGAGCTACACCCCCAGTCCTATTTTTTATTCTTTATTTGGAAACAGGGTCTCACTGAGTTGTGGAGGGCCTCACTAAGTAGCTGAGGCTGGCTGTGAACCTGTGATCCTCTGGTCTCAGCCTCCCGAGTACTGGGATTACAAGCGTGCGCCACCACGCCCAGCTTATTTTTGTTTTGAAACATAGTCTCACTAGGTTGCTGAGAGTCTCGCTGCTTGCTGAGGCTGTCCTCTAACCTGACATCCTTCCTGTCTCAGTCTCCCGACTACTGGGATTACAGGCATGTGCCACCATACCCAGCTTGATAGGGTGGTATCTTAAATTTGGTAGAATCACCTACTGCTATTGTCACTCAGAGCCACCCCTGCCATTGGGACTGGCCCCCGCCTCACCCCCCCCCCCCGGCCTGGCCATGTCTCGCAGGACAAGAAGCTGATCAAGGCCCTCTTCGACGTGCTTGCACACCCCCAGAACTACTTCAAGTACACCGCCCAGGAGTCCAAGGAGATGTTCCCCAGGTCCTTCATCAAGCTGCTGCGCTCCAAAGTGTCCCGGTTCCTGCGGCCCTACAAATAACCCTCGCAGCTGTCCTGCTCGGGGATGGCGGGTAACTGCGGGGAGGGGAGAGCGCCTTCCTTCCACAGTGGAGCGACAGGCAGCTCCACGGGCGCCACGTTGCCTTGGGAACCCCGTGACGTGCGCCTCAGGACCGCTGGCCAGTATGGAGGGCTGAGCCCACGCCCAGGCCCCCCAGATCCGTGGCCCCAGTGGAAACACTGCTTCAGAAGCTCTTGTTCCTCCTTCGCCTCTTCACTCCCAGGACACCAAGGACGCTCCTCCTGAGCCAGCTCTGGCGGGACGCTGCCTGGCCAGGATGCGCCGTGCCTACCGTGTGGGTAGCGGAGGTCTCGGTAGAGAGGAGTATGGCTGGCACTCTCCCCCAGGCCCTGGGAGGCAGGAGGCCAGGCCAGGGCGGGAGGGGCATGTGGAGGTGCCATCTGGGGGGTGACAAGCCCTCATCAATGCCTGAGAGGCTGCCTGCCACCTGCTGCCACCACCCGCCACTGGCACCGGACACGGCGCTGTGTCATCGGGCTCTGTGGACTCTGACAGAGGGAACAGAGCCTGTAGGGGAGGGAACTGTAGGTTTGTGCTTTCCCTCAATAGAACATCTAAGTACTATATATATATAAATATAAATATAAGATATATATATATATATATACTTCTATTTGTGGGTACTTTAGGAAACTTCTCTTTAGCAACTGTAAATACTAGTCGGTGTTGCTGGCCTCCCTGAATGATTAAACTGCTCCTCCAAGCACTTGTCACCCCTGGGTGTGGGGGCGGGGAGCCTGCGAGACCAGAGAGAGGGCAGGCTTGCCAGGGACACCGCTGTTGAAGATGAATTTTGGGGAACTGGGCTCAGGTACTGCGTTGGCCCATCCCAGGAGACAGTAGGAGGTGGCTTCCCCTCAGCCCCTTCCCTGGGGCTATGGGGTTGGGGGAAGCCAGCCATGAACTTCCGAAGCGTCCTGGGTTCCAACCCTGTGGTCTTAACCTTGGGGTCTGAGCTGTGTCACCAGGAGCCAAGACCTTTCTAACAGGAGCAGGAGCTGTGCTGCCCCAGGGGTCTCAGACAGCAGCTGCCCCCTCCTCGCTGGGGCCCAGGGAGCACAGAAGGTGGCCCCAAGGCAGAGGGTCCTGGCTCCTGCACCTCCTCTCTGCCGCCACACCACCTCCCTCTCAGAGTCTCTCTTCAAGACTGCATTGTCCCCACTGAGCCAGGATGGACCCCGTTGAGCCCTCCAGGTGTTGGGGTCTGAGGCCCCGCCTGCTGCCAACTATAGGACCTGCATAGGAAATGGTCTGTATTTTTTGGCTTAACAAATATTAAAAATTCCAAGGCACATGGGAGAATCTTAAAATGAACCCCAATCACAAGTGGCCTCCATGTGTCCTGGTCCCCAGCCCCGCTGCACTGATGGGTGAGCAGTTGGGGAAACTCACCTGGCGCCTGAAGAACTGAGAATTTGCAGGCCAGGTGAGCAAGGTCTCATGACAGGCAGACAGGGCATGACACATTCGACAGTCCCAAAACGGGCTTGGAACTCTGGAGTGAGCGGCTGCCATTACGCACCTCCACAAAAGCTGGGTCCCCAGCCAGGGCACCGCTGCCCGCGGCCACCTTCTCTGCCCAGGACTGTGGAGGGAGGTGAGTGGTCAGGTCCACGCTATCCCCCGCGGGTCTCAGGCCCTGCAGGCCAGCCTTGGTTTCCGGAAAGAGGCCTCCCTCTCTCCCTTTGTCAGACCACCATCACCCCTAAAAACAAGAGACAGCTATTCTCTCAGAAGGACCCATGAGGGGTTGGGTCTCCTTATCAATGTTCCCCAGGGAAATGGAACCAACAGGATATAGCTGTAGAGCGTTAGAGGGGACTGTGGGAACTGGCCCGTGGAGTTAGGGAGGCCAAGAAGTTCCCCAAGGGGCTGTCTGCAGGCTGGAGAACCAGGAAAACCGGAGCTGTGGCCCAGGCCCCATCCAGCACCTGAGAAGCTGCACGCCGGTGTGATCGCAGTGTGGAGACCTGAGAGCCAGGAGCGCCAGTGTCAGGGACAGGAGAAGGTGGATGTCCCAGCTCCAGGGGAGCGAGGTCGCCCTTCCTCCACACTTTTATCCTACTGGGACCCCTGGACCACTGGAGGAGGCCACCCCCACTGCTGAGGAGTTCTCTCGGTCTACTGGTCCATATGCTAATCTACTCCAGAAACGCCCTTACAGACATGCCCGCAGCGAGCACTGTCCCAGTTATCTGGGTCTCAACCGAGCCTGGTCAGGTTGATATGTAAAGTGAACGTCACACTTCGTAAAGGGCTGTTTTATGTTTTTGTTTTTGTTCCTTCAATCCTCTCAAAAACCCAAAGAGGACCAGAAAGAGCTCTTAAGCCCTCTCGACTTCTTCCTGTGACTCCTGAGTGGCTCCCGGCACGTGCTACCCACGTGGCCACCAATCCCCACACTGCCCTTGCCACCACTGCAGACACAGCATGCCCAGTGTCCCCAGACAGAGCGGGTCAGGCGCAGGGGCAGTGCTGGTCCCTCATCCTTCTCCTGCCGTCAAGCCCTCCTGCAGCTCTCGTCCCACAGAAAATGCCTGGCAACACCGGGTAACCCAAATTACCATCTGGAGCCACCATCCAGCCCTCCCTTAGAGTAAAACTGCTGCTCTCCACCACTGGGGTGACCTGAGGTCCAGCGACAGGGTCCACCCTGACTCTTCACATCAGCTATGGGTCCCAGCTGTTGAACCCAAAGCAGACCTGGTCCTGGCCCTGGTGGTCCAGGGCAGAGCTTCGTGGATCACAAAGCACGTCTTCAAGTTCACGTGCGGTCCAAGGCAGCGGTAACTTCACTGGCACCTGGTGACCGACCCACTTGCTTCAAGGTGGAGATATGGAGGACGTGGCATGAGGACAGGCAGGGCAGATCCGTGTGACGAAGCCTGAAGGACGGAGGCCGAGGATGGGAGCGCGGGAGCTGAGTGCACGCTCCGGGACCGTGGCCTTGAGTGGCCCGGGGCCCTGCACTGCCGGCCATTCGTGCACTCCCAGTGGCCACACTCCTTCCTGGGCTCCTAAGAAAAATGGCAAAGGGACGAGCTTCTGGAAGCATCAGCTGTGCCACTCAGAAAGGACTGGAAGAGGGTGTGCGGTTCCTCCAGGTTCCTCTGAGCGTGGTTCAGCTCCTTCTGGCGCCTCCCAGCCTGGGGCACCCGGAGAACCTCGGTGACGCGGAGGGGAAGGCCAAGGTGTCCCTGCTGTGCTCCCAGGAGCTGGTGGTCAGGCGGGACCCAGGACGGAGGTGCCCCCGCAGCAGGGAAGCCACTCTGTCCCGCGTTCCTGGCCTCCGCTGGCATTGGCTTTGCAGAAACACGCGGAGGAGAGGAAGCACTCTGGCCTGAGGCTGAGTGAGCAGATGGGTGAGTGGGTGTCGAAAGCCTGCAGCGAGGCGACCCTATCTGCTGCCTAGAATTAGGCTCGTCATTGCCCCAGACAAGTGTCCTGTGTCGAGCTGTCCCTTCTCCTCGCTTTGGGCTCCATCAGTCTCTCAAGGGACAAAATCAGGCTGCGCTTTCCAGCCCCGCAGACTTCGTCCCCACACAGGTTGCACTGGCCAATGACGGGGGGCACCAATTTCCTAACACTGGTTCCTGCAGGGACAGACTCCCAGTTCCCCACCTACCTCTGTGGTGACAGACACCTGGGCTGCAGGGCCCAAGGGAGGCCTTGGCCCGCTCTCCCTCCTAACATCCATTAGTCTGGGACATGCAGATAAAGTAGAACTGAAATAGGAGCCAAAAAGTCCCCAGACAGCAATGGTCAAAGAAGCCAGGTTTGAAAGCCTTAGGAGGGTGTGGCCACACCGCAGACACGCACAGTTTCCTTGTGAACATTCTGGGTGCTTCTCGGAGCCACCCCCAACCCCGAGCTGTCAGAACCAGAGCCACTGGGAGCTGAAGATTATCCCAGAGCCTCTCTCCACCCAGCAGAAAAGTAAGTTACTGAAATAAGGTGGGGCACTTAGCAAGCATTTACTGAGCACCTACTGTGTGCCAGGCTTCTAGAAAGACAGGGAAGCAGAGCACAACATGGACGCAGAGATGACAACGTGCCCACCCCCACAATCCTCACTGACCTCGCCTGGCACGGTGGGAGCCAGGAAGGAAGGTGCCTTTCTTTCACCCAGGACGCCAGCTGCTTTGCCTCCTCCATTCCATGCTTGGAGAGTTTGATCAGCCTAGCAAACTACGTCTCCTAGCCAGGCCCCTTGGCTTCACCAAAGATACACATGGTGGCAGCTCAGCCCTTGCGACCAGGGTGACAATACCCAACTGACGTCATTCAAGCCAAAGACTGAAGGACGGGACGTGAGTGAAAAATGCCTGTCGAACACATGGAGACAGCACGGCACCCACGAGCCACTCGCCCTCCAGGAGTCTGCCCTGTCCAGCCTGCCTGGCTCTTGGAAAGAACCAGGTGGGGAAGTCATCCTTGGGGCCCAATTGACACCATCATGACACGTGCCCCCATCCCAGGACCCTGCTCAGAGATTCCTATAGTGCAGGCCCTCTGCTTCCCTGGGCCTCGCCAGCCCTGGCCAGGCCACGCCAGTGTGGTGGACCCTGGATGGACCCCTTGAAGTTGTCTGGACTTCCCAAGTCTCAACAGGAAGGAACGAGCGATTGTCCATCCATTCAGTGCCTCTCAGGTGCTGGGTGCGAGCTCAGCTTTCTCCCGTCCATGTGCACGGTCCTCTTAGCCCATTCTCCAGGTGTGGACAAGGCTCTGGGACACCAAGTGACGTACCCAAGATGAAGACTTAGAGGTTCGAGGAGTCAGGAATCAAACCCAAGCCCTCTAACCCCAGCATAGGAATGTTTCTGCAAGATGTTGGTTACGCTACATTTGAAGATTAGAATCTCTCAGCTGGGCCTGCCTGGCAGCAGGGACTGGGGGAGACAGGAAGGGTAGAGACGACAGCACCAGCAGGCGTCGGGTGGCGGTGACCACAGTGACTTTCCTCCCTTCTCAGCCAGCGCGGACCGTTCCTTCTCTTGGGGAGGGGGCAGGGTGCTCACGGTTCAGGTGCAGGTGGCCGGGTGCTTCTGCCCTGCCTCCTGCTGCCCCAGGGAGGTCCCCAGACGGCCCGCGTCTCAGCAGAGTGGTGGGAAGTAGAGGGGAGGGGTGACCAGGATGGTGGCTTCCAGTCCAGGACCCAGTAGACCTGCAGGGAACTTTGCATTCTGCTGAGGTTGGGCCTGAGCAGACTCCATCCACCGCGCTCCAGACCCTAAATGCTGAGCAGACGCCGTCCACTGCGCTCCGAAAAGAGGCCACCAGAAAGTCGCCTCGTGTGCCCGCAGCCTTCTCCAGGGCTTCTATGGAGCGCTGTCCCGTCCAGCCTTCTGGCAACAATCTGCCGGCTTCGGTGACACAAACCGGCGAGTCTCAAACATTCACAGCTTTGTCTCCACCACGTTCCCCCATATGCATGAAAGTAAACATTTGAGAGAATTACTGAATAATAAACAAGAAATGAACCTAAATATTGCTCTTTTATTCATTAGAGGCCCTGGGCGGAGGGCAGAGAGGGGGCAACTGGAATCCAGAAAAGAAAAAAAGAATTTAAGAGATTTCATCTTTTTCTTTCTTTTTTTAAAACTTAGCGTGTGTGTGGTGTACTGGGGATTGAACCCAGGGGCATTCTACCTCCAAGCTACACCCCCAACCCTATTTTATTTTGTGTTTTGAAACAGGGTCTTACTAAGTTGCTGAGGCTGGTCTCAAACCAGCAATCCTCCTGTCTCAGCCTCCCAAGAACTGGGATTACAGGCATGTGCCACCCTGCCCTGATTCTTTTTTCTTTCTTTTCTCTCCCTCTCTCTCTCTCTTTTTGAGGGGGGTACTGGGGTACACCCCCAGCCCTGTTTGTTTTTATTTTGAAACAGTTGCTGAGGTTGGCCTCAAACCTGTGATCCTTCTGGCTCAGCCTCCCAAGTACTGGTATTACAGGATTGTGCCACCACGCCCGGCTTCATGACTCTCTCGAGAGCTGAAAGTACTGGGGCTACAGTCACCTTCTGGGGGGCAGAGCAGCGAGCTTGAGATCCGCGTGTGGAGAAGCAGGGGCACCACGTTTGGGAGCACACAGGGTCCTAAATGAACTGCCAGAGAGTAAAGCGTCCCGGTTTCCAAATCCCATTTCTTCTGGTAACTTCCATTATGAGATGAGAGGTGCTCTTTAACACCAGGGCTTGAACCTGGAAGTCAGTCACGGTGAACTTCAGGACTCTGGGACCCCCTGAAGTTAGAAGCACAGCGCTGTGTGCGTGTATGCGTGTGTTTGTACATTTCTATGATAATATGACCCATGGCTCTCATCAGATTCTAGAAGAAATCTATAATTCCATAAAGGCTGACAGCAACCACTCTTCCATAATGCACTACACAGGCATCACATGTTCAAAAGGAGAAAAACAGTTTCATAAAATACCAAGAACCAAGTGATGTTCTTTTTTTTTTAGAGGGGGGAGCACTAGGGACTGAACCCAGGGGCATTCTACTTCCAAACTACAACCCAGCCCTATTTAATTTTTTTTTAAACAAGGTCTCGCTAGGTTGCTGAGGGTTTTGCTAAATTGCTAAGGTTGGCCTTGAACCTGCAATCCTCCTGTCTCAGCCTCCCAAAGACAAATACTGGGATTGCAGGCATGCACCACTGCACCTGGCTCCAAGTGATGTTCTAAATAAATGACAGAGTAGACTCTGGCTCATTTCCTGGTGTAACATAGTGTATTAGATGCACACTAAAAGTCTAAGATTTATTTATTTATTTATTTATTTATATTTGTGGTACTGGGAATTGAACCCAGAGGCATTCTACCTCTGAGCTACACCCCCAGACCAATTTTATTTCTTATTTGGAAACAGGGTCTCACTAGATTGCTGAGAGCCTCACTAAATTGCTGAGGCTGTCCTCGATCCTGCAATCCTCCTGTCTCAGCCTCCCAAGTACTAGGATTACAAGCGTGTACCACCATGCCCAGCAAAGTCTAAAGTTAAAAGTCTAGGGAGAGCCGGGCATGGTGGTGCACGCTTGTAATCCCAGTATTTGGGAGGCTGAGACAGGAGGATCGCAGTTTCACGGCCAGCCTCAGCTACTTAATGAAGCCCTCCGCAACTTAGTGAGACCTTGTTTCAAAATAAAGAATAAAAAAAAATAAGAGCAGGGGATGTAGAATGCCCCTGGGTTCAATCCCCAGAACCAAAAAAAAAAAGAAAGGAAAAGTCTAGGGAGACTGTTCACTCCCAGAAATGGACTGCTTCGGTCTCTCTCTCTCTCTCTCTCTCTCTCTCTCTCTCTGTTTTGGTTTTTTTTTTTTTTTTTTTTTTGCAGTACTGGGGATTGAACCCAGGGGCATTCTACCTCCGAGCTACACCCCCAGCCCTATTTTTTTATTCTTTATTTGGAAACAGGGTCTCACTAAGTTGCGGAGGGCCTCACTAAGTAGCTGAGGCTGGCCGCGAACCCTGATCCTCCGGTCTCAGCCTCCCAAGTACTGGGATTGCAAGCGTGCGCCACCACTCCTGGCGGACCCTCTCTCTTGAGTGTAGTTTATTTGTTCTAAGCCGTTTCTCATCCCAGAGAAGCTGCTCCTTGTGGACTCTCTCTTGAACATAATTCAACCCTTTCTCTGGAATGTAACCCCCCTTCACTTCTCTAAATAAACCTCTTATATCCCCCCCAAATAAAAGTCTAAGGAGGGTTTGGGGTGTGTCTTAGTGATACAGCACATGCTTAGCATGTGCAAGGCCCTGAGTTCCATCCCAGCACCATACACAAAAGAATTTGAGATTTCCGCCAGGCCAGCCTCAGCGCGCGCTTTCTCTCTCTCTCTCTCTCTCTCTCTCTCTCTCTCTCTCTCTCTCCTTAGTGAGACTCTGCAACTTTGTGAGACCCGGTTTCAAAATAAAGTATAAAAAATAGGGCCAAGAGTGTAGCGCGGAGGTAGAACGCCCCCGCGTTCAATCCCCGGTACCGCAAAAAAAAAAAAAAGAAAAAAAAAGAATTTGAGATTTCCTCACATATTCCCAAAAGAATGGAAAGAAGAAACTTGCACAGGTATTTTCCACCATGTTCATTCACACCAGCATTATTCACAATACCCAAAGAGTAGAAATAGCTTAAGTGTCCATTGATGAATGATTAAACAACATGTGCTCTATCCATACAATGGAATATTATTCAGCATTAAAAAGGAAGGAAACAGCTGGGCATGGTGGCGCATGCTTGTAATCCCAGTACTTGGGAGGCTGAGACAGGATGATCACAGGTTCAAGGACAGCCTCAGCAAGTAGTGAGACTCTCATCAACCTAGCAAGACCCTGTTTCAAAATAAAAATAAAATAGGGCTGGGGGTGTAGCTAGGAGGTAGAATGCCCCTGGGTTCAATCCCTAGTACCACAAAAAAAAGGAAGGAAGGACACTCTGACATGTGCTACAACATGGGTGAAGCTTGAGGACATCTATGTTCAGTGAAGTAAGCCAGACACAAAAGGACAAACATCTAGAGCAGTCAAATGCGTAGCGACACAAAGTAGAATGGCAGTCACCAGGGGCCTGGGGAGGACAGGATGGGGAGTTAATGTTTTATAGGTGCAGAGTTTCAGTTTGAAAGAGCGAAAAAGTTCTACAGATAGATGGTGGTTGATGTTAGTCCAACAGTGGGTAACACTACTGCTACTGAACTGTATTATTTTTTAATTGTTAAAATGGTAAGTTTTAGCCAGGCCTGGGGGCGCACACTTGTAATCTCAGTACTTGGGAGGCTGAGACAGGAAGATCGCAGGTTCGCGGCCAGCCTCAGCTTCTTAGTGAGGCCCTCCACAACTTAGTGAGACTCTGTTTCAAAATAAAGAATAAAAAATAGGGCTGGGGGTGTAGCTTGGAGGTAGAATGCCCCTGGGTTCAATCCCGAGTACCGCAATAAAAAAAGGTAAATTTTATGTCTATTCTACCATAATTGAAGAAAAGAAGTTAGGCGTGGTGGTGCATGACTATAATTCCAGTACTTGGGAGGCTGTGACAGGAGGATCACAGATTTGCAACCAGCCTCAGCAACTTAGTGAGAGACCCTGTTTCAAAATTAAAAAAAAAAAGCCGGGCGTGGTGGTGCACGCTTGTAATCCCAGTACTTTGGGAGACAGAGACCGGAGGATCCGGGTTCACGGCCAGTCTCAGCGCTCTCTCTCCCTGTCTCTCTCTCTCCCTGTCTCTCTGTCTCTGTCTCTCTCCTTAGTGAGGCCCTCCGCAACTTTGTGAGACCCGGTTTCAAAAATAAAGTATAAAAAATAGGGCCGGGGGCGTAGCGCAGAGGTAGAATGCCTCTGCGTTCAATCCCCAGTACCGCAAAAAAAAAAATTTAAAAAAAATAAGCCAAGCGTGGTGATGCACTCCTGTAATCCCAGTACTTGGAAGGCTGAGACAGCAGGATCGCAGGTTCGTGGCCAGCCTCAGCAACCTAGTGAGACACCCTGTTTCAAAATAAATAAAATCAGGCTGGGGTTATGGCTCAGAGGTAAGATGCCCCTGGATTCAATCCTCTGTACCAAAAAAAAAAAAAAAAAAGGGAAGCTGATGGGAAATACTACTGTGTTTGGAAATGGGATTGTTAAACCACCTCTGTGAACAGTATATTGTCTGTATTTGTTCATTGCATTGAGGGGAAGAAAGAAATTGCAAAAGATATTTTGCTAACGTGTGCTAGAAAATTTCAGCTTACCCCTTGCACTGTATGTTATATGCATTTCATTTAACTTTGCTGTACTGTGTAAATAGTGTATATACTGGATAAACGAGCCATAATTTTATAATATCTAGCCCCTAAATAGTAAAGAAGTTGCCAATGTAAAAGAAGGGGGGGAAGCACTTCAGTGTGGCACAAACTTGCTTTTCTCCACCCCGCCCCCACACACACACACACGAATTGGAGTTTGGAAATTTGAGCCTTTGCAAACCAGCTTGCGCCCCGCAATGGCACTCAAGTCCTCTAAACTGGGGCATTTTGTTCAAAATTGGTTCAAAATTAACCAAAACGCTCAGCAATGGGTTCGAGAAAGTGACTTGGTGGTAGAGATCTTGCCTAGCATGGGTGTGGCCCTTGTTTCAATCCCCAGTACCAGAAAGAAAAAGAAGAAAGTCTTATAAAACACCAAGCAACGGCCCAGCGTAGGTGGTCCTCACTTGTAATCCCAGTACTTGGGAGGCTGAGACCGGAGGATCCGGGTTCGCCGCCAGCCTCAGCTACTTAGTGAGGCCCTCTACAACTTTGTGAGACCCGGTTTCAAATAAAGTATAAAAAATAGGGCTCGGAGGTAGAATGCCTCTGGGTTCAATCCCCAGTTCCGCAAAAAAAAAAAAGAATTAAAAAATAGGGCTGGGGGTGTAGCTTGGAGGTAGAATGCCCCTGGATTCAATCCTCAGTACGGCAAAAAAAAAAAAAAACAACTAAGAAACTGAAGCAACAACAAAGTTTCAGCCTTTGAGTTTTTTAGTAAACTATAATTAATTATTACAAAGTTGCAAACAGGAAGTCATTGAAATTTACCTCAACGGGGCAAAAAAAACAATGAGCTTTGGAAGGTGAAAGGTTTTTTAAAAACTTTTAGTTGCCCTCGACTGCAATTAAAAACTTGTGTCGGCTGTGGGGACGCACACCCGTAATCCCAGTACTTGGGAGGCTGAGACAGGAGGATCGAAGGTTCAAAACCAGTCTCAGAACCTTAGTGGGGCAGTCAGAAATTTAGCTAGATCCTGTTTCCAAATAAAAAAAATCGGGCTAGGGATGTTGCTCGGAGGTAGAATGCCTCTGGGTTCAATCCCCAGCACCACACACACACACACACACACACACACACACACACACACACACACA
>PVJS01039220.1:0-19005 GCA_004027185.1 Glis glis
GAGAGAGAGAGAGAGAGAGAGAGAGAGAGAGAGAGAGAGCTGAGGCTGGCCGCCAACCCGGATCCTCTGGTCTCTGTCTCCCAAAGTACTGGGATTACAAGCGTGCGCCACCATGCCCGGCGTGTTTGTACTCTTTAGAAAAAATTTAGAAAATGCCATGAAACAGAGGAAAATGTACAAATTCCAGTAATCTCATCAGCCAGTTAAAACCAGAGTTAACATTCTGCTATATTTCCTCCCAGAACTTTTTCTTTTTTTTGCGGTACTGGGGATTGAACCCAGGGGCGTTCTACCTCCGTGCTACACCCTGGCCCTATTTTTTATACTTTATTTTGAAACCGGGTCTCACGAAGTTGCGGAGGGCCTCACTAGGTAGAGAGAGAGAGAGCTGAGGCTGGCCGCGAACCCGGATCCTCCGGTCTCCGCCTCCCAAAGTACTGGGATTACAAGCGTGCGCCACCACACCCGGCTTTCCCAGAACTTTTTCAATGCACTTACATTTACTGCATGTCTATACACACATATGTATTCAGTATATTTCACTTTTTTTTAAGTTAGGAAGTATTTTATAGAGTCATTTAACATTTTGAAAATAATTTCTCTAACCTTCCTATTCTAAATTTTTTTAAAATACTCATTTTTTGGAATAGCCAATATATACACAAAACCAAAAATAGTAAGGTTACAAAAGGTTCACCATGGAAGTCAGTTTTTCTCCTGCCCATTCTCCAGCTACCTAGAGTGCCCCCTTCTGGAGAACTAATAATTTACTGTGTGTCCTTTCAGAAATATTCTAAATGTTATACATGCAAACACATTCTCAAAAGGTACCATACCATACACACATCTGTACCCTTCTGTTTCACTAATATCATATTAGTACCTATAGAACTGTCTCATTCTTTTTAAGGGCCACATAATATTCTACTTTATGGGCATACCACAGCTTATTTCATCAGTCCTCTATTGAAGGACAGCTGAATTTATTCCAATCTCTTAATACAGATCTTCAGAATGACTACCTATGCACATAAATTTCACAAACAATATTAGGTGGCTAAATTAAATGCCAGGCCAATGTCAATGACTACCTTTTCTTCTTCTTATTATTATTATCATTAAAAAAAAGCATGACTCCACCAAGCACAGCTTTTCAGGAGCAAAATCCAATTGACTCCAAATCTGTGTTTTTGTCCTCTTACTTACTCAGAAGAAACTCCCACCAAGCAACTAAATTTTAATCAGAGACTGTTCCACTAAATCACTAATATCTATAGTACAAAGCCTAATCCCAAGCTCTGGCCTTGAAGGGCCTGCTGGACTCTTGCTCAATGCTGGAGCGCTGGCTCTCTTCGAGACCCCAGCCCCCATGAGCACTAACCTGTGCAGAAATTCTTGCCCTTTGTTGTAGGCGTGGATGGTGGCAAGGCCCTGGATGCTGGACGTGATGTGGGACAGGAAAGGTGACTGCGTGATGTTGTCCAGGCGCTTCAGCTCCCGAATCAGGACCCTGAAAAGAGAAAGGGTTCGGTGTTACGGAGGCTGACTGGCAACTCCGGCCCCTTCCCTGCTCTGGCAGACACAAATGCCCGTTTACCTGGAGACGATGTGCAGAACTGAGAAGAGGATGATGAGGGGCCCCACGGCCACGAGGAACCACGGGAAAACGCCCGCGATCATCCCGACACAGAAGAACACCAGGATGACGTTCTGGATGAACATCTCAGCCTGGAATGGCAGGCGCACGTCGACTGTGAAGGCCACAAGGGGACAAGTATCAGACTCTTGGGACATGTTGAGAGCGTCAATTTTTTTTCTGTCTTATTTTCAATGGTGTGTGTGTGTGTGTGTGTGTGTGTGTGTGTGTGTATGTGTATGCAGCTGTGTTTAACAGAAGTGGGAACATGTTATGCAGCAGTTACCAGGGACAGTTCTGATTCCTTATGACCTCTGGCTAATGTATCGATGCCTGAGACAAACCCCTGCTGCAGAGGCAGCCATGATGAAGTAGCAAACAACACTAGCCTTGGGGTCAAAGAGATCTGCGCTCACGACCTTGGGCAAGTTACTTAACCTTTCTGGACACTGGCCTTCTCGTGTATTCACTGGCTGAAAGAGCACTTGCCTCATTGGGCTGCTGTGCGGATTGGGATAAGGTGTGTTAACACTTCAGAACTCTGCTTCCTGCCCAGTAATACCTCAGTAAAGGTTGGGAGGCATCACCACCACTCTGGACAATGGGAAGTATGAAGCTCTGGGGCGGGCACAGCCCATGTGTCACAGGTCACAGGTGTCTAGGAACTGATGCACGGTTCAGTGTAAACATATGCTTTGGAATCTCAGCTGTCTCTGTCCAAAGTCTCTCTGCTAACTCCATCCTCTGAACCTGCTCCCAGTTCACACAAGGCAGAGTGAAAACCCAGAAGAAAGGTTCCTGCTGAAAACAGCAGCATCTCAGGGTAGACAGAGCTGTGTGTTCGGGAACCATCTGGGTAGACTGGGGGCACAGTGTGCTCTGGTTTGTGCTTCAGAGCAGGAAACAAAGGACCAATGAGAAATACCTTCATCCATGTCTTTGGAAAACCGGTTGAGGATCCTCCCTGTGGGGGTAGTATCAAAAAACTTCATGGGGCTCCTCAGGATCCTCCGGAAAAGCTCATCATGGAGCCGGGAGGAAGCTCGCAGTGTGCCCTGGGGAGCAGAGGCAAAGGCATCAAGGCCCAGAGACCTCAATTCCTATGTGTCCAAGACCCAACTCCATAGGACATCCACTCCGAAGGCTGAGGCCCATGGTCAGGAGGCAAGGGTGACTAATGAGAGAAGGCTGAGCATGACGGGGTGCAAAAGGCATCCTGCAGCACTCAGAATAGACCCAGCAGATGCCATGCCAATGCCTGACCCAGGTCGCCAGGGAGAGGAGGCGCAGCGGTCACCCACCACAGGCATACCTTGACGAAGACGACCCCACGGATGGCTTTCAGGATCAGCATGACTGCCATGGAGAGGGCGTAGACACTGGCATAGTACTGCATGTGGGGGTTGTCCTTCATGCTCTCACTCACAGAGCTCTGGTTCCCTCGAGTCACTGTGGCATTCTGTGTGGAGGCAAGACTATTAGGCAAGACCCCCACAGATCGCCAGGAGCCCCTGCTCAGAGCCATGTTCAAGGGAAGGGTGCAGGGAATGGCCCTGGGACTGGGTCACCCAAATGCAAGGCAGGCTTTGCCACCTTCTTCTCTCATTGCTAATGGACGAAAGCAGATAGCCTGCTGATGTTACATTGACCAGCCTTACGGCCCTGTGCGTTGGTCAGGGATATTTTTCAGTCTTATAAGACTACATTAGGGACTCATCTCTTTCATCCTGGAAAAAAATCCTTATTCATGCTTTTTTTTAAATTAATTAAGCCAATAGATTAAAAAATTGTACCTATTATTATGGTACCATATCATGCTTCCATTGCTTCTCTTTTTTCTTTTTGGTGGTACTGGGGATTGAACCCAGGGGCATCCTACCTCTGAGTTACACTCCAGCCCATTTTAAATTTTTGTTTTGAAACTAGGTCACTGAGAGTCTCACTAAGCTGCTGAAACAACAGGTGTGTGAGGCTGCCACCACACTCGGCCCTGGCTTTCCACTGCTTCTTTTTTTTTCTTTTTTTAAAGTACTGGGGATTGAACCCAGGGGCATTCTACCTCTGAGCTACACCCCCAGCCCGATTTTTTATTCTTTATTTTGAAACAGGGTCTCACTAAATTGCTGAGGGCCTCACTAAGTAGCTGAGGATGGCCATGAACCTGGGATCTTCCTGTCTTAGCCTCCCAAGTACTGGGATTACAAGGGTGTGCAACCACACCCAGCTCTATTGCTTCTTTTAAGTGAAAACTAGAAGAGTTTCCATAAGAATAGCTAGGGACTATGGAGAGAGGATCATGTTCTCAGACACACCCCTCTCCCCGCTGGGCAGTGACCTTACCCCACTTCCTTGCTTGATCCAGTAACTCAGCCACCAGGTGCTGAACGCAGTGCTGCCCACATTCAGCATGAAAAGGGCCATGATGACCAGGAAGGCCAACGGGCCCCCTGCAGCCTGGATGTAGACACCATATACTGACCAGGGCACTGAACCCTGCCCCTTCTCCTCTAGCTGCACGAGCTGCCCTAAATAAGGGAAAAAGAAGAGTGTGAAATAAAATTCTATAGGAGGCCACAGATTTGGACAGGGCACCTGTACTGGGCCCAAAAGACTGAACCAACATAGGGTTTAATCATAGTAACTAAGCTTTGGTGGGTTGTGGGAAGCCCTGTAGTCAACTAACTAGTTATAATAAATTAACTAGTTAAGTGGCAACCAACTGGTTAGTTGACTGACTAAGCAGTGGCCAATTAAGTTGTTTTCTATGCTGAACTTCTTGCTGTCAGATCACATTGTTGGTGGGAATTTTCGGAACTTGGCAAATCATTTTTTTGTTTTGCCCCAAAACTCTACTCAATTTAACAAGTCTAAGTGAGGTAGGATAGAAGAAATAAAATATTAGGTGGAAAGGAGATGAATTGGGAAGGAAAGGGAAAATATAGTTTTAAAATCTAGAAACTTCATAATCCTTAGCTTCACCTTACAGAGCCTGTTCTTTCTTAGACCAAAGCCCTTAATGGGCCACACTTTTAATTTTTTTTTTTTTTTTTTGCGGTACCGGGGATTGAACCCAGGGGCGTTCTACTTCCGCGCTACACCCCCGGACCTATTTTTTATACTTTATTTTGAAACCGGGTCTCACGAAGTTGTGGAGGGCCTCACTAAGTAGAGAGAGAGAGAAAGCTGAGGCTGGCCACGAACCCGGATCCTGAGGTCTCCGCCTCCCAAAGTACTGGGATTACAAGCGTGCGCCACCACGCCCGGCTTCCACACTTTTAATTATAATAGCAGGTCTGGCCTGTCCTTTTATTAAGAAAAGGTCTTCAATAGGTCTGGCCTATACACTTTTAATAATAGCCCATCTGGCCTATCCTTTACTTGGGTCCTCAATGGGCCAGGCTTACACCTTTTATTTTAATTTTTTGCAGTATTGGAGATTGAACTCAGGGGTATTCCAGCTCCGAGCTATACCCCCAGCCTGATTTTTTTTATTCTTTATTTTGAAACAGGATCTCACTAATTGCAGAGGCCTCACTAAATAGCCGAGGCTGGCTGTGAACCTGCGATCCTCCTGTCTCAGCCTCCCAAGTACTGGGATTACAAGCGTGTACGCCCGGCCAGGCTTACACTTTTTAATCATAATGGCCTAGCTTCACACCTGAAATTCCTGAGATGCTTAAAAAACAAACAAACAAAACTCACAAAGGAAGTCTCACCTTTTGTCAAACCCCACACCCACTAAGGAAATGAGGAGAACCTGAAATTTCAAAGAAAGGAGACTGGCCATTCCATGTTACCCGATTCCCCCATGTGCCCCTAGCCACTCCCCTCTCTGGGTCCCCTATAAGAAAAGGATTGCAAAGATCCCAAGGGTCTCTCATGCTTTGGAGGTGGCCCGCATTCTCCCTTGAACGTATATCCCGACTTTTCCTAAATAAAACCTCTGTCTTTGTCTCTTGACTGGCATGTGCTGAAATTCTTTTCGACACAAAGCCAAGGATCCTGAGGGCTTCCTGAATGAGTTTCCATCCCCAAACTTGGGAACTCCTCAGGACTCTCCATGGAATTATTGTGTTTTCCTGTAACATAAGGAGTTTTCCTTTCAACACGAGCTACTCTTCCACACCTAAGTCAACTAGAGGGCAGCAGAATCAAGAGGGCCTATAGTTTCACAGGGCTCTAGATTAGAATTACTTCTTTACCAGAATCATTCACTCATCCATTTAACATTTACTGATCACCTACTAGAAGCAGTCCAGGATGAGGCCCTGAAGCAGCCTGAGACAAGGCCCTTGCCTCTGAGGACCTGCCTGAGATCCTACCTCAGTCTGGACAATAGGCAGATAAATAAGCACATAAGAAAATGCACAATGCAATGATGGAACTTCATGCAGGGCAGCGTGGGAACTTCCAGGGGCTGTACCTGCCCTCCTTGGGAGAGGTGTGGGTAGTCAGCAGGCAGGTTTCAGGGGAGACTTTCTGTGTAGTCTATACTGCTTCTTAAAAGTAAGCCAGAATCGACCAGGTGCAGAGACAATAGGCAAAGAAAACAACATGAGCATAGGCACTGGGATGGAAGGGCGGAACTGTCATGAAGTATGTACAGACAACCTGGCAAGTCAGCACAACTGGAGTAAGAGAGCGCTTCAGGAGCAGCAGGAGAGCTGGGGCTGGTTAAGCAGGCTGTGGCCCAGGGATAAAGGCCTCTGAGCTTTCTCCTGCAGATTAGAACAAAAGAGTGGATGATGGGGTGTGGAGATTTGACTCCTGAGCCCTGCAGGGCTGGGCGGGTGGATGCAGGCCAGTGTTGTTCATTTGGATTGAGCTGCATATCTCCATGGCAAGGAAAAGGGGTTGAGCCTGGATAGTGCACCCGGATATGCCGCCATAGAGAGATTGATAACTGGTGGGAGACAGACTGTGATCTGATCCTGATAGTTTTTTGTTTTGTCTTGTTTGTCCTAGTTTTTTTTTCTCTTTATCTTTTCTTAAGGTGCGCAAAAATTACAAGATCATGGGTAATTCAATATCTATCCCTGAGAACTTATCCCTTAAGTGCATAATAAATAAGTAAAAGGCAAAATATTTAGAAGAATAGGAGGAAACTAGTTTTTTGTTACCCGGATTAGCCCTAATGTGAATTAGAGAATGGAGGCTTGTTCTATAAGTAGGAAGGAAAGGAAATGGGCAGAGATCTAAATATATGGGTTCTCCCCCTGAGGTGATGTCTGAATGTGGTGATGTCTGAAGCAGCTCTGCCTCATGGTGACAGCGGCCACCTGAACTCTTTGTTTCAGTGTCATCCATGACTGGCAGTCCCTGCCCCACACATCCCCAACTGTATGAACTTCCATGTTTGTGTCCTCAATAATCTATTACTCATTGTGTCACACGACAGATATCTGTAATGGGTTGTAATTTGTTTTTGGGAACTCTACATCTGGCTCTATGTTTAGTTTTTTATAGAGATTCAATACCTGGCAAATTAAAGCTATAAGATATGTGTTTGCTGTCTATTTTTGTGTATGTTTGTTCATATCCATAAGTGTTGTCTGTCTCTTGTCTACTTGGTACCAAGATTGGTTTATATAAAAGAGCGCTCATAAGTTAAAATGGATCCAAATACATTTAGTTCACGTGACTTAAGTCTTTTTTTTTTTTTTGGCGGAATTGGGGATTGAATCCAGGGGCATTCTACCTCCGAGCTATACCCCCGGCCCTATTTTTTATACTTTATTTTGAAACCGGGTTTCATGAAGTTGCGGAGGGCCTCACTAAGTAGCTGAGGCTGGCCGTGAACCTGGATCCTCCGGTCTCTGCCTCCCAAGTACTGGGATTACAAGTGTGCACCACCACGCCCGGCACGACTTAAGTCTTTAATAAATAAGTTTAAGTTGGTTGGTAAAATAAAAGCAAGAGATGCCATTAAAAGATTAACAGATTTTTTTCCAGGTTAGCAATTACTATTATATTGTCTGTTTAAATTACAATGTTCATTGTTTTTTTTAGGATTTTTATTTTGTTAAAGTAATGACTTAAAGTGCTGACTGGCTATTAAAATGGGTAAATTAGGTAAATGTAAGTTTTTATAAGTGGCTTATCTTTAAAAATAAATTTAGATTGTGTATAAATAAGTTAAAAGCTGAACATCAACTGTTAAGTATGAAGTGATCTTGGCTTAACATCAGCAAAAGACAGTATATTTGAGTCTATTAAATGTGTTTTTATATATGTAAGGAGCAGTTTAAGATTGCATTCTTTACGATTGGTAGCAAGGGTGGTAATTTTAAGGTAAGGCACCCAGATTTCTTTCCTACTGGGTTTCCCGCCAAAGCTTAACTTATTTTAATTAAAAATTTGCCATCTTGGGCCGGGCGTGGTGGCGCACGCTTGTAATCCCAGTACTTGGGAGGCGGAGACTGGAGGATCTGGGTTCGTGCCCAGCCTCAGCTACTTAGTAAGGCCCTCCACAACTTTGTGAGACCTGGTTTCAAAATAAAGTATAAAAAATAGGGCTGGGGGTATAGCTTGGGGTAAAACGCCCCTGGGTTCAATCCCCAGTACCGTAAATAAATAAATAAGTAAATAAAATAAAATTTGCCATCTTGGGTCCCACGTGGTTGGGACTGGGTGGCACCATCTTGGGTTCCATGTAGTTGGGACTGGGTGGTGCCATCTTGCTGGGTGTAACTGCCTTATCTGTGGTTTTTAGCTGCCGGGAGAGGCCCTTCTTTGTTTACCTTGGTGGGGGGGCTGTAAAGAAAGCCTTATTTTCTTGTTATTAGTCTTTTAGCCAAGAGTGGTCTTCAAAGACATAGCCCTGCACCTATGTTCTTCATATTTAAAACAATAAGGTTTTCTACTCTTAGTGACATTTACGAAAAATTTAAGAGGAAAGGTTTTTATCAAAATAATCTCTTGTGTTTACTGTCTTTGATTAGCTGGCAAGTTGCATTTTAGCAGAATCAGGGTTTGTAACCTTGGGTTACTATATTTGATACCGTATATATATCTGAGGGCTAAATATGCTCTTTATCTAGGTTCATCTAAATGTTTTATAAAAAGCTTATAAAACTAAAGGTGTATGGGTTTAATATACATGCAAGCTAGTCGATGGGTTTTTAAGGGATCTCTTTATGCAATGTGCACTGTATTTATACCTTGAGTAACTAAACGTCTGTCATCTGTTTAGTACCATTCAAAATCCATCATTAAGACCTGGTTTAAATCTGTTTGCCTTGACTGAGTGTCTAATTATTATTGTATAAGAGAGATACAACTGTCTATCAGGTAATAAGCTTATTTCTGATTATTAATACTGTTCTCTAAGCTTATAAAAGTCTAGAACTATTCTTTGATTTTGTTCTATGCTGCTAACCTACATAGACTTAAAATTATCTTACTGAATCACAAATTCTGAATTTCCCTCCAATGGTTAATATATGTTAAGGTTAAGTTAAGGTTATGTTAAGATTAAATTAATATATTAACTTCTTTTTTTTTTGCAGTACTGGGGATTGAACCCAGGGGCAGTCTATCTCTGAGCTACACCCCAAGTCCTATTTTTTATTCTTTATTTTGAAACATGGTCTCACTAAGTTGCGGAGGGCCTCACTAAGTAGCTGAGGTTGGCCGTGAATTTGCTATCCTCCTGTCTCAGCCTCCCAAGTACTGGGATTACAAGCATGTGCCACCACGCCCTGCTATATATTAACTTCTATGTAACTATAGTGTTAATTATTACTAGCTCCTTTATAAGTTAAATATATTTGTGTTTCCTAAGTATCTTCTAAAATGCAAAACTTAAGAAAACACTTTACCAATCTGATGTCCTCTAATCAAAATTGTTAATAGTAATATTTTTTTAAGGTTTTTATATTTGTGTATTATATTTGTGTATTCTTAAATTGTATTATGATCATCTTCAGGCAAAGATAATTGGAGGTGATAAAACACTTGGCATTCCAAATCATGCCACTCTGATTAAAAAAGAAAATTGGGTAATATATGTATGTATTTCATATGTAATTATATATGTATCTATATATAGTCAAATTAAATGGGAAACGAAATGTATTAAGAGTACATGTTCCTTTTTCTATGACTGAGTTAGTCCAGTGTAAAAAAATTGGGTCAATTTTCAGAGGACCCTGATAAATTTATAAATGTGTTTCAAAACCTGGCTATTATTATGTTTGATCTAACGTGGATGGATCTTTATGTAATCCTTTCTACTTGCTGTACTCCTGAAGAAAAGGCTCATATACAGAAAGCAGCAGAAGCATATGGAAATAAAATCTATGTCTGAGACCAAAGGCAGGCTACATGGAAGAGGCTACCCCTGGCCAAAATCCTAATTGGAATTATCAAAGCTAGAGTGAGGACCTTAAAAACAGAATCATATGGTCACATGTTTAATTGAAGGAATGAGGAGATGTATGAATAACTCAGCTAATTGTGGTAAGATCACAGAGATAACACAAGAAACAAACAAAAATCCTGCTATGTCTCTGGGACGCTTAACTAAGACCCTCCGGAGACATACTCATATTGACCCAGACTCACGTGAGGGGCAGATATTATTGGGGACTCATTTTATTAGCCAATCAGCCCCAGATATTAGGAGAAAACTCCAGAAGCAGGAAATGGGACCTCAGACTCCCATCAATCACCTTTTAAATTTGGCCTTTGGGGTTTCCAACAACAGAGACAAGGTAGATGAAATTAAAAACCAGAAGAGACAAATATGGGCATAAGGACAAGCCCACTTAATTGCCCTGACATTGGATAATAAGTCCCTACCCCCCTCAGAGATACCCGATGGCTCCTTCCAAAGAGAGGGAAGGAAACTTGAGGCCTGGCACCTGCCATTATTGCAAAGAGTCTGGGCATTGGACTCCACCCTGAAGTGGAGTCCATCTGCACCTGGGACGTGCCCCCTCTGTAAAGAGGAAAAACATTGGAAGCGTGACTGCCCTTGCCTCTGAAGAGAACTGAGGTCATCTGCTCCTATCATGGCTGCCCTCAAAGACTGAGGTTGCCCGAGGCTCAACAAGGCCCCCTCTGATCATCCCTCTAACCAGCTGGACATCACAACAGAAGAGCCTGGGTGACTCTTGACATGGCAGGTAAAGATACCAATTTTCTTTTAGCAGGGGCTCAATCCTCTGCTGTGCTTGTTTTTCCTAGGCCTTTTTCTAAAGAGACATGTATTGTAACTGGGGTTGACAGTACCCCCACGGCCACAAAATTTACAATGCCTTTCACTTGTAGATTTAGAGAGCTAATCTTTACCCAAACCTTCTTAGTTCTCCCAGAGTGTCCCACAGCTGTTAAACTACAGGGACACAATTTCTGGATTCATATGTCTAGAATTAAACCTGTGCCTCTTGAGACTTTACAGAATCAAGGCTCTGAAGTCAGGAATAAGCCTCCAGATGTTGATAAGACCTGCGAACACTATACCTGTGAGCCTTTTTTTTTTTTTTGCGGTACCGGGGATTGAACGCAGGGGCGTTCCACTTCCGCGCTACGCCCCCGGCCCTATTTTTTATACTTTATTTGAAACCGTGTCTCACGAAGTTGCGGAGGGCCTCACTAAGGAGAGAGAGAGAGAGAGACAGGGAGAGACAGAGAGAGAGAGAGAGAGAGCTGAGGCTGGCCGCGAACCCGGATCCTCCGGTCTCCGCCTCCCAAAGTACTGGGATTACAAACGTGTACCACCACGCCCGGCCTGTGAGCCTTTAAAAGATTTAAAAGTGTTATTCAAAAAACAAAAACAACTGAATCAGGATAAGTTTTATTTTTGTGCTTTTTCCTTATAACTACCTATTATCTATTATGTCTATCCAGACTAAAAGATGTCAACTTATTTGTCTCCTAATTTCTACATTGTTCTTCCAGGGAAAAGAAACTTTCTCCTGGCCTGGGCACAACAATATACCAGAGGTATTGGTAAAGGTGCTTGTTAAATTTGTGGGCTAGTACCCACTTCCAGTTCATCTGGATTACCTTGGTAGCTATCGCCCTTTCAAGAAAATGATTGGTTAACATCTTCGTAGGATAAAAATCTCATTTTCTTGGCTAGTATACTTTACATCGGAATACTCTTCTCTTGTTTAAATTGCTATTGTCAATGGCTAATATCTCGCATATTTATGCCTCTTTTCCAGAACATCAGAGGATGATAGTTCTATAGCCAACCAAAAAACTTGACCTCCCCACATCTCCTTTAGACCAGTTAGGACGAGGCTTTTGGTCCCTGGATAGGCAGGGCCTACGCCTCCCTGTCAGCTCAGAAGAAGGTATAGAAGTCGGACCTTCACCTTTCAGCAACCCCTTAAGATTAAGGGACCAAAGTCTCAGGGTGGGAAAATGATGAAGTAGAATAGAAGAGATAAAAATTTTAGGTAGAAAGGAGACAATGGGAAGGAAAATATAGTTTTAAAATCTGGAAAGTTTGTGATCTCTAACTCTACTCTATAGGGTGTGTTCAGTCTTAGGCAGAAACCTCAATGAGTCCACACCCTTAATCACAATGGCCCCTCTCCCCACCTGAGATCCCTGAGATGCTCAGTGTAAACAAAGGGTCCATGAGGAAGACAAAGTTCAGATACCAGCCAGCCACCACCCTTCGGTTGCCAGGGAACCTGAAGATTAAGAGAAGTCCAGACCTTCACTGTGCGACCCCACCTACCCCCTCGTGGGGGTTCTATAAAAGAAGTGAAAAAGTCACAAAGGCTCTCTTGCTTGCTTGGACAGATGCATGCAGAGAGACTTGCTCTTCCCCTCTTGAGATGGTCCACGTCTCCCCTGAACGTATATCCCCACCTTTCTTGAATTAAACCTTTGCCTTTTCTCTGACTAGCACGTGTTGAAATTCTTTTCATCATGGAGACCAAGAACCCACAGAATTATCATGTCTTCCCTTGACATGTAGGGAGGACAGACTGAAAAAGGAGACAACTGAGCTGGGCACAGTGGTGCACATCTCTAATTCTAGCAACCTGAGAGGCTGAGACAGGAGGATGGCAAATTAGAGGCCAGCCTCAGCAATTTAGCGAGACCCTATCTCAACATAAAGAATAAAGAGGGCTGGGGATGGCCTGGGTTCAATCCCCATTACCCAAAAAGGGGGAGGGGGCGGGCAACTGTAACACTCTAGGTAAGAAATGATAAGGGCCTACACCAGGGCTGTGGTGATGGGGATAGAGTTTTAGGTAGGACATGGTGACTGACCTGCTGCTAAAGGAGAGAAGGAGGTCTCCCTGCTATGGACAGATGATTGATATTGACATAAAAATACAGAAAAACAGCCATACAGGAAGCCCCTGCCTCTTTCTTCACAGATACTGTTTAAATAGCTTCTCTAACTCCCAAGATTTGCTTTAGTTGATAGTGTAACAAGGATTTAGAGGCTCCCTTTAATTAGAAGCAGTGCCTGCAGATGCCCTCTGGGTAATTGGAAGCAGGGTAAAGCTTGGCATCCTTCTTTCATTCTCTGTCTCCTTTACTACCTTAAACTTTGGGTCAAGTCCCTGCTCAGCTCTGCACATAGGCATGTTAATCATTTAAGAATTGTTCATCCAAAAACTAGCAATAGAAGGTAATAGAAGGTTTATTAGTCCTAAATTTACCTAACCTATCTTGTCCCTCTTCAAGACCGAGGCAAGATTTGCAGCATCCTGATTTAGACCCCAGGAATGGTGCCTAGAAGCCTCTAGGTCCACACCTTCCAGAAACAGCAGGAACAATCATCTCCTGGGAACTAACTTGCCCCCTCCAGGATCATGGGGCTAATAAACATCCTGCATCCTGCAAAGCCTCAAGTGCTAAAGCGCTAAGGACTTCTCCAGAGCCACTTCACAGAACCAGAACCAAGAATGGTCACCCAGACCACAGTGGACCAAGGCACTTAACTATGCATTCCGTTCCCCTGCCCCCATTCTCCCTCTCTTCCCACAGCTCGTGTAAGCAACCCAAAGACAGGGCTCACACGCTGGATCTCACCTTGCCTCCCCACAGTGGCCAAACTGATTAAAAGTTTCCTGCTTTCATCAATACCTTTTCTGCTTGGTTTTGGGGACAAGTGGCTAGAGCTGGCTAGAGGGGACCCCTGGAATTAGGCCTCTGGTCACAATGAGAAAATGGGTTTAAGAAGCAGAACCAGAAAGAGGGCTCTGGATTGGGAAAGTCAAGTAGGAAAAGCTGCCGGCTATAACTCTTCTCCACAGACCTGCTGCAGCATCGACAGGCCCAGGCCATGAGTCCTCTGTTCTGACACAGAGCTTCTGAGGACTTGGCATTCTTGGAGCTGGAACCTCTACTTTGGTTGGGACTGACTTTTTTTTGGTATTGGGGATTGAACCCAGGGTCCTCTACCTCTGAGATATCTGCCCCCCAGCCCTTTTATTTTTTATTTTGAAAAATATTTTAAGTTGCTAAGACTGGCCTCAAACCTACGCTCCTCCGGTCTCAGCTTCCCAAGTACTGGGATTAAAGGTGTGTGCCACCATGCCTGGCTTCTGGGATTGACTTCTAGAGCACAGAGATGACTGGTAGGAAGGAAGGGTGTTTATCTCTACCCTCCAATCCAGTTTTCCTCACTCAGGATGACTCAGCTGTAATTCTCTACTCCTGCCCCACCCTGCACAGGAAGAGGAAAAGGCATAGAACCCAAAGGTCCTCTTGCTGCCCTGTTTAAGCAAACAGAAGGTGCCTCATAGTCTCCCAATATAATCTAAGACTTTTGTTATTCAAGAAATATAAGACCAGGTGCTCTATAATACACAATGCTATCAAACATCATGAATTACTATGTGGCATTATTTCTGATAAACTTTAATGACAAATCTAAACATTTCAAAAAGTCCATTACCTTCCTCTGGCTTCGCTGCTTTCTCCTTCTTTACGGATCCTGTTTTAGGACCCTTGTCTTGTGATTTCTTCTGTGAGCCACTGGTTTCCTTTTTTGAATTAATCTAATGATAGTAAAAAAAGTGTCTCCAGTCATGATATGGCCAACCACATGAATGTTCACAGATACACCTATTGAAATAGCCAGCTACTTTTATTGAAAAGAGAAACATCCAACTTCTTAAAAGGGTGACCTATACTAATTTCTTATACTTCTTCAACTCCTGAAATCTCTGAGATCTGGTTCCTCCCCTGCTGGTCCACTGACATTTGCTCTCCTTAGTCATTCAAGACCTAACCTCCAAACAGAAGACTTTGTTCTGTTCTCATCCTCTCCAAAGTTATTAGAGCTGGAGCCACTTCATTCCTCCTGTGTCTTATCCACCACATCACTACATCAGATCCTTAGGTGCTACCATAGGATAAACCCACACTTCTCAGCCCGGTTTTGCAAGACCTTCACATTCTGGCCCTCGCCTTGTTCTTCCTCTCCCATTTCACTGTTTCCCATAGCTCCCACTCTCTAGCTACAATAGAATTCTTCATACCATTTCTTACACCACCCTGCAATTTCCCATCTCTGTACCCTTGTCCAGGAAGGTTCCTACACTTGGAATGTCCCTCCCTTCGTCCCAATCTCAGTGTCAGTGGTCCCCATTCAGATGGATTCAAATAGCACCTTTGTGAGGCGACTTAGACTGCTCCAGAATGAACCTCACCTTCCCCTGCTCTCCCTAGGCACTTAGTTGCAGGTTGCTACTGTCCATGCGACCTGGTGCTACAGTTACCTGGAAGCACTGTCTTCCCTAGGACACTGAGGAGGACAGACGTAATGCCTCACTCGGGGTCATGCCCTACACACACAGGGACTCAAACATTCTTCAAACTGAACCTCAGACAACAGAAGCCATTTAACCCATTTTGTCCCACTGTTCCAGATATGGAACACCTATTAAAACTTAAACTGAGCAACAAATATACCACTTATAGTAACCTTGAAATAATAATTATGTTCACAGAATTGAAAACTTGGAACTTAATACTCTCCTTGCCAAGTTCCTGCTATATCTCTATAGAAAATTCCCCTAATACAGTTCACTACATCCAATTCTCTGTCTTATTGTCAGCCTCATGCCCCCAGTAGGCTTTCCAACTAGACTTTTTAAATTGGCAGTGATAAAAAATTTAAAATATAAAATTTAGAGCCACATCTGAAACACAAGTTACATTTTATATTTATTATAACACATGAATAAGTGCTCTGTCTAAAAAGATACTACCATTTGCTGAATACTTACCAGGGGAAGAACATTATTTTTTTTTTCTCGGTATGAGGGATTGAACTCAGGGGTATTCTACCTCCAAGCTACACCCTCACCCCCAAATCTCCCTTTTTTGTGGTGCTGGGATTGAACCCAGGGTCATTCTATCTCTGAGCTACACCCCCAAACCTATTTTTATTTTTTATTTGGAAACAGGGTCTCACTAAGTTGCTGACAGCCTCACTAAGTTGCTGGGGCTGGCTTTCAACCTGTGATCATCCTATCTCAGCCTCCCAAATACTGGGATTATAGTGCATGCCACCACACCTGGAAACCCCCAGTCCTTTTCATTTTTTGTTTTGAAACAGGGTCTAAGTTGTTCAGGGTCTTGCTAAGTTGCTGAGGCTGGCCTTGAACCTGTAATCCTCCTGTCTCAGCCTCCTAAATACTGGGATTACAGGTGGGTACCACTGCACCTGGCACATTGCATATTATTTAATTTAATCAATGCAATGGCTCTAAGAGGCAGATACTATTTCCATTTTTGAGAACACTGAAGCTTCAAAAAGTTAAGTGACATACTGAAAATATGCTTCTTCTACTATAATACATTGATTCAGTATTGTTTGTTTGTGGTACTGGGAATTGAACCCAGGGGCATTCTACCTCCAGGCTACACCCCCAGCTATTTTTATATTTTATTTTGAAACAGGGTCTTGCTAAGCTGCTGAAGCTGGCCTCAAACCTGCAATCCACCTGTCTCAACCTCCCAAGTACTGGAATTACAGGCGTACACCACCATGCCTGGCTAACCCCTAACCCTTTTTATTTTGAAACAGGGTCTCACTAGGTTGCTGAGAGTCTCACTAAAGTGCTGAGGCTGGTCTTGAACCTAAAATCTTCCTGTCTCGGCCTCCCAAGTACTGGGATCACAGGTATGCACCACCACGTCTGTCAATTCAGTGTTTTTTGCTCTTTGGACATTTGCTTATTTTACCTCCCACTTTCCCCTCCGTGTCTACAGTAATGAGGAAACAATCTGAGAAATCCAGAGTGTCCTACGAGTCAAAGAGATCATAAACTCTAAATCTGGGTCTGGGTGCTCTCTGGAAGTTACTGATGACCCTGGAGGTTTGAGTTACATCAGAAGGCCTAGAAGCACCAGTCATGAACAGTTAGTGGTACTGCCCCTGAAATCAAGTTGAGATGAAACCCAAATGCTGAGAGAAGACTCCCAGAGAAAAGGTCCCAATAACTTTCTGAATTCATCCCACTCCAACAACAAAATGTCCTGGTGGCCCAGAAAGAGCTTTTTAGCCCAGCCTAAGTCGCCCTTGGGACCCCAGGTGAGAGAGCAGATGGTGAGCAGGAAAAACAGCCTCTTTGGCCAGTTCTAAGCATGCCTTGTGCTGTGCTTAACTTGGAGCCTGAGGGAAGGTGAGAAGCCACTGCCACTGAGTGTTGCACAGGACGGCGGGCGGGGCAGTGCAAACAGAAAGAGTACTTCAAAATCAAAGAAAGCACCCTTACCAGCAAACTGCTTAACTTTTCTGAGCTTCAGTCCCCTCCTCTGTAACAGTGGGGGATAATCATATTCAACCACATAGCTCCAATAAATTGACTAAATAGGATATTTATAAAGTGTCTAATCCAATAAGTGGAACACAATAGATATTAGTCAATGATAAGTGTCAACTCAGCAACCAAGAGACCATGGATCATTTCCAAATGTTCACAATATATAATTTCCTTTCCCTGGCACATAATCCACTTGCTCATTAAAAAAAGAACTTCATGCTGCTTCAGTCAAGGCTGATAGAGTTTAGGAAACTAAGCTATGGCCACATGGTGGCAGACATCTTCTTAATAAACTCTCAGCAGCAGAAGAATCCAGCCTACCACCCCTAACCCTGCTCTCCTGGAGTAGAATCAGTATGTAAATGAAAGGGGGAAACAGGAGCCCTGGAGACCGGACAGACACTGAATTCAGCTGAGCTCTTTCCATGTATCTCTATAGTCACATCTGCCCTGCACAGAAAAGCACACACACAAACCCAGAAAACCTTACCTCAACCGGGGGTGTCTCTCCCAGCAACAGGTTATTAAAAATGGTAGCATAATCTCCACTTAAATTCATCAATTCCTCATGGGTACCTCTTTCTGTGATACAGCCCTCTTTCATGAAGATCACTTCATCACAATCAACGAGGTACTGGAGACAAAGGCAGGGACAACACAGTATTGCTGACTTTTGTGCAAATGTACTTTACCCAGACCTCAGTTCAGCAGGTCTTAACTGGAAGTGACTTACCCGCCCGGGGAACATTTGGCAGACTTGGGAGGCATTTTTGGTTGTCAAAATTAGGGGGAGAGGTACTCCTGGCATCCAGTGGACAGGGGCCACAGATGCACAGAGCAGCCCCCCATAGCAAAGAGCAGCAACACAAAATGTCAACAGCACCAAGATAGAGGACCTCTGCTCTAGTTTACTATGCATTGTAATATCATTCAAAGAGCATTTCCTCTGTTTTTGGTGTGAATCTGCTGGTGGAGCGACACGAGCCTTGTGTTACATCTCACATCCTTTCACTGCACTCAGAAACACACTGAGCTCCAGATTCTCTGGGGGCAGAATGGGGAATTAGCCCTTCAAAGATGACAACTTAGAGGGCAACAACCCTGAGCTGCTCTCAAAGTGGCTGCCTGTCATGGAATGACAGAAGGGGAGGAGCTCGTTTCCCAAAGCAGTTCCCCCTTATATACAGATGTGAACACGGTGCTTTCTTTTGTGGTACTGGGGATTGAACCCAGGGGCATTCTACCTCTAAGATCCACCCCAGCTCAATTTTTTTTTTTTTTTTTTTTTGCGGTACCAGGGATTGAACGCAGGGGCGTTCTACCTCCGCGCTACACCTCCGGCCCTATTTTTTATACTTTATTTTGAAACCGGATCTCACGAACTTGCGGAGGGCCTCACTAAGGAGAGAGAGAGAGAGAGAGACAGAGAGAGAGAGACAGAGAGAGAGAGAGAGAGCTGAGGCTGGCCGCGAACCCGGATCCTCCGGTCTCCGCCTCCCAAAGTACTGGGATTACAAGCGTGCACCACCACGCCCGGCTCCCAGCTCAATTTTTTATTCTTTACTTTGAAACAGGGTCTAAGTTGCAGAGGGCCTCACTAAGTAGCTGAAGCTG
>PVJS01039221.1:0-19006 GCA_004027185.1 Glis glis
CCCCAATTCCCAATTATCAATGATACTATACGTTCTACATTTTTTGACTGTTGATAAGAATAATTTATCAGCAATGGAAAGACACTGGAATAAACCCTCTCAATAGTTGGGATGGGTTAGATGGAAGGATTTAATTACAGGTAAATGGCAGCGTCCTACCCCCCTATTAGCCAGGGTTCGAGGGGCTGTTTGTGTTTTCCCTCCAGGACTAGAAAAGCCAGTCTGGATTCCGGAGCAGTGCGTCCGCCATGTGGACCTGGAAATGGATGCTGCCTGCTTTACTGCACCAATCTCTGATGGTAACAACCATATCGGGAATGCAGAAGAAGGAAGTATGGGCGCTGAATGAAGAGAATGCCACCATCGCTCCATCCAACTGTTAAAATGACGGGAAGTGACAAGTATATTTTGGACTGGTCTAATTTAAGGGACACTAGTGCCACAATATCATATTCAGTGGACTCTGGCAAATTGCAACTAGGCTTTAACAAACTTATTTGTGGAAGCTGGGTGCAGCTTTGAGAAAAGTTGCTAAATCGGGAAACAAGTTAAAAGGCAATGTCTCTGCCTGCGTTAATTTACCTTTTGTATTGTTAGTAGCAGATATTACCATACAAACAAATGTGTTTAATGTTAGCTATAAATATTGTACCTTTACTAATTGTATGTCTTTGATGCCTAATGACACTTGTAATGATTCTTCAACAACCTTCTGTTGTTATGATCCCTGTTAAAAATACTAAACTGCTTAAGTTTGATACAGTAAAAACAGCGGCAGACATTCTAAATAGGTTAAGGGCTACCTTACCCTCTTGGTCACCATTTTTCCTCTCTACTGGAAAGTATCTCGGGTCTTGGAATTCTCCTTCTTCTGGGATTATGTTTACTTCCTACCTTGGTAAAATATTTTCTCAGCACACCTTGGAAGATCAGGGCTGAAGTACATGGAATTAAGCCTCGTACTGTTCCCTGAGCAGTGGCTGGTAGTCAATGACGGGTAAGATTTTCTCAAGAGAAGCCAACCTAAGACAGGACATAGATAGAATCATATCTATGCTCCAATGACGGATAAGGCTTATTCCTTGGAGAAAACAACCTAAGACAGGCACAGTCATCTGCGCCACAACTGGATAGTTGATGGCTTTATTTAAAAAATAAAAAAGGGGGAATTGTCGGCAGCTATTTCCTTGGTTTAGAGTTGCAAATACAGCCCTGAGAGGTACAAGCTCAACCAAACGCGCAGATTGAGATCTGCTAAGTGTGCTTTGTTTTTCACAACAGCTAAATGTTCTCAGAGGAGAGACTTGACCCGGGAAGGGGGGAGGAGGTTGTCTGGGAACACTCTGTTTGCCCAGACAAATGTTAACATTGTATGGTGAAAGGACTTTGTATCTATTCCTGATGCTCTAGGAAGATATATAAGGACTGGGCTAAATAAAGTCGGGTGGCAGTATTAACTGAGAGCCTTCAACCTCAAACTTGTGTCCCTGTGTGATCAATCCCGACACCCTCCTCAGAGACTCGGTCCAGGCTGCGCGGGTGCGGCACCCAGGCACATGCAAAACTCAACAAACATTAGGCAAATACACTAGGCCAGGTGCTGGGCTAGAAGAACGAGGGTCCTGATCAAGTTCCCATCCTTGAGAAGCACGCTTTCTACTTGAGTGTGACAGGAGGGGATGAACTCCTTGGAAGGAGAAGCACTGCAGCACAGGGCACAGAGCACGGCAGGGGAGTCCGGAGGCTGCACTGACATGTCAGCTCCACATACTCGCTGGCTGATCTACAGAGAGAGTCAACCTCTCCGTGCATTTGTATATTGGGATGACATCAGAGCACAAGAGTTATGGGAGAATAAATGAGTTAATGGACATACCATTCCTCCAAGCCCTGAAAAAACATTGTTGGCTGTAGGGATAAGGGAACAGGCCAGAGCTGGGGAGAACTAAACCAGGGTGCCACTACAGTTACCTGTAGAAGGCATCACTCTACATCAGAAGGGTCGTGTCAGCCCTAGAGAAAAGGGGATGGTGAAAAATCATGTATCCGAATGACCCCTCTCTGTTCCCCAAAACCTAGCCACAGGAAGGGAACAAGGAGAGCAAGCTTGGGCTGCAAAGTCCTGACACTATTATACTGGAGGCGACTAGCTTCCTCCTGCACGCTGGGAACCAGGGCAAGCCAGCGTCAGCTGCAGAAAGCTGCTCTTGGACGTGCAGCAGGACAGTGGCTCCTCGGGACGCAAGTCATACACACAAGCTAAGCAGGCAGACACCGATGATTTCGCTACTTCCCCAGCCTGGGCACAGGCACAGAACTGAGGGCACTGTGCAGAAGATACGTGTCACGCTGTCTGTAATGTGGAAACTGAGTCGGAGTCACACGGAAAACGAGATTTAGGCAAGGAGAGCAAAAGCCAAGCACTTTATTGCGCTCCCGGGAGAGGTCTGTCAACTGAACGGTCCTCGGTCAGCAGAGTCGCATGTGAGTGAGGAAGCAATGGCATTTTTAATAGCTGGGCTTGGGGTGGGGTTAACTTGGTAAAATTTGTTACTGTTAAGGGAGTGGTTTGTTTTTGTTGTGAGGTTTGCCACATCCTCATTTCCAGATTTTCAAACATCCAGGTGTTCTTTTATCAGCTGCAGGGGCCTGTGGGGGGGGGGACCTATCACTGTCCATCTGGCCACCACTGGACAAAGCACCGTAAGGGACAGCGGTGCTGTCACCCTACTCTTCTTGGAGCTGTCACTGATATCCCATAAGCTGTCCCAATAAACCATGTGTCTCCCACGGTATTTCCAGGCACCTTCTTTGGCCTGTCGCAACCTACTCCACTGCACTGCCACACCTGGACTGTGAAATTGACAGGGTAGGAGGCTGCTCAGGAAAGGCTTCCTCAGGAGGCAGCACTGAACCTGGAGCCAGGGAGGCGAAGCCTGGTAGTAGGAACAATCACCACAGAAGCCTCACCTGACAACTAACAAAACGAGAACACAGAAAGGTCAAGTCACTTCGCTCCAAGGTGCCCAGCAAGATCAATAGTGCTGGGCTGGGCCGGGCTCAACGGTGAACGTAACCTTACTGAGCCACACCAGTGAATAAAGTAACCTGCTATCCAACTCCGGCCACTGTCTCCTATTTCCAGGGCCTAGCCTCCTGCAACAATATCTGATACGGGAAAACAAGTGGGTAACATTCACCAATCAGGAGGAATCTTTTGGATATGGTTCTGATGGCGATGGAGCCTGTATCGATTGTTAATAAGGGCAATGTTAATTGCTAATAGGAACAAGCAAACCCAGGTGTGGGGGAGAGGGTCAATGTGACCTAAAGGCCTTGAGCTAGACAAAGCCCTGATTAGATACAGCTGCAGCTCTCGCTCGAGGTGCCCCCTCTGTGGAGGAATGTCTGCTATTGCTCGCTTAAGCTACAAAATTATTCCTCTTGAAATAAAACCTTTCTCTGAGCTGCACTTGCTGTCCATGATCACATTCTTGATTTCAGCTGGACCATGATCCTTGTGCATACATGAGACACATCACCAATACCTGGGAGGCTGAGACAGGAGGATCACAGGTTTGAGACCAGCCTCAGCAACTTAGCCAGACTCATGGCAACCTAGCAAGACTGTTTCAAAATAAAATATTAAGCCGGGTGTGGTGGTGCACACCTGTAATCCCAGTACTTGGGAGGCTGAGACAGGAGGCTTGAGGACAGCCTCAGCAAGTAGTGAGACTCTTGTCAACCTAGCGAGACCTTGTTTCAAAATAAAAATAAAACAGGGCTGGGGATGTAACTCAGAGGAAGAATGCCCCTGAGTTCAGTCCCTGATACTAATAAATAAATAAATAAAATAAAATGTTAGAAAATGGCTGGGGGTGTAGCTCAAAGGTAGAATGCCCCTGGGTTCAATCTCTAGTACCATAAATAGAGAAAGTATGGCACATACTTTTCCCAGTGCCCCCACCTTAATTCAAGGCCTGTTTCCCTCTAAAAGCATGGCCTGTGTTCTTCCCCACCCCTCATTCTCTCAAACAATCTTGACCTCCAAAGCCAGGTGCACCATTAAGTCAGGAAGCCTGTGCTATTAAGTCTGCAAGGAAAAAGTAGATGAAAAAATGGAAATCAGGAGTGGGGGGAGGGGTGGGACACAAAGGGCTACAGGCCAACTCCCCTGGCCCTTCTTACTTCAAACACCCCCCCCCCGAACCACTGTAGCAATCCATCCTTAACCAGGGCAAAGATGTTTACACAGGAAGCTGCTGGGTAGGATGAATGTAACAGTTCTTGGCCCCAAGCTCACCACCTACTGCTCCTCAGGAGACAAGACTTCATGATGGGGATTGGGCCAGCATTGATTGCTAATAGGTATCAATTGCTAATAGTGAGAACAGGCTCTCAAACTCAGGCAGTACAATAAAATTCTTTTCTCTGTCTCTAAATTGTCAGCCAAAAGCTGCAGCCAAGGTTGACCTTGGTCAGCTAAAAGTTGCCTATTAGTCCAGCTAAACACTGAATGTTACAGGCACAGACACATGCAATTAGAAAAGAATTACAGACTTTCACAACAGCTAAAACTATCATTAAAAGATGAAAAAGCAAGCTATACTAACCCAATATTAATTGCTAATAACACAAAATAGTTACAGTCCCAAATCCTCCATACTTGGACACAGTGATGTCAGCCCCTGTGAGGATGATAACTGACAGAATTGCACCCTGCTTTTGGTGGGAAAAGATTATTGGTTAAGCAGGATGAAAAACAAGAGATAATTGATTCTTATAAAAATTGTATATGTTCAAAGACATCAGTGCCTTACTTTCAAGGCACTCCACCACTGTCACCTCTGGCGTAGTACTTTGATTACTCTGTCCCCTGTTTCTTTCTGTAATAATAAAACTCTAAGTTCACGTGATTTAAATAAATCTTAACTGAGTAATTCTAAGATATGTTCATGAGATTAAAATAAAAATTTCCCTAAAATTATTAGCACATGCCTTTTTTTTCCCTAGGTAAATAATCAATCAAGATTATGTTTCTGTAAGAGGTTCCAGATACAATGTATATTGCTTTTAAAGTTTTTTTTCCCTTGTTAGGAAAGGGATTTTAGGACTCTAATGATGTTTATTTAATGTCTTAATTTTTAGAAATGATCTATAATTCATTTATTAAATTACATAAATGCAAAATGTAATTAATGCTTTAAAATGCTCTTGGCTTCTTTAAGTGGGCTTCTAACTTGCTGGTATATAGGAAAGCAATGTTGTAAAATGGCTTTGTTTTTTGGGTTGTTCATTAAAAGGCAACAAAAGCTACTATAAAGCAGGGTTCAGGTCAATATGTAATGTTGCAGCAATCAAGGTGTGTGAGGCTGTAGCCATGGCTTTGATGGGCTCAGGTCAATATGTAATTTTGTATATGTTGCTTTGATGGAAACAACTGTCTATTTTCTTTTACCTGAATACCCTAACAATCTAGAGACAATGATTAGACCAATGAAACATTCCTCAACAATCTTTAGGGAAATTTCAAACCCTCTAAAAAGAGAGGACAAATTCTGTTGGTTCAGATGCTAAACATGTCAAATCTCATTCCCTTACTGGTCGTCATCTTAAGAACAATGGCCAACAGAGGAAAATGTAAATGATGATACTGTCTTACAGCTGGATCTGTTTTACAGGAAGAATGTAAGGGATTTAAAGTTTGTATTAAGGAGAGATTCAAAGCCACGCCAGCAGAGTAAATCAGATGTGGTCATTCTGACCACTCTAACAGATAAATAATTGTCATATCACCAGAGCCCAAAATGATAAAAAAAAGCCAATAAATAAAAGGAGATATCTGTAGGCATAAGGGGATATTATAAAAACAAAATTTAAAACAAAATGCTTTAAGTTGTAAGTAATTTGTAAAGGCTAAGATGTATAAGGAAGTTTAAATGTGTAATATGGTTGGTTACAATGAAGACAAATTATTTAAAGGGTTTTCTAAAAGTCACATTAAATGCATTGATTCTATGTGTTCCACATGTTTAAAAAATTTAGTTTTCTTAAAATATCGATATGCTTTTGGTAAAATTTTACAAAAAGCAAGCTTAGAGCAAAATTTTATATTTGATTAAGATAATTTCCTGTGTTTCCTGTTATATACTGACAACAATGTTTTAGATATTTGTGTTTTCCAAATGTACAAGACTTCTAAAAATGTAAAATTACTAAGCTAATGGCATCAAAAATAAAACAAAATGGTAATAGCCTTTCCAGGTTTATATCTATGTGTTCCTAATTACATTATGACCATATTCTTTACTCAAGGATACAAGTGAGACCCTAGGTCTTTGGCCCTGCCAGACACAAATAAAAATAATCCTAAAAAAGAAAAGGACAAGATTGTAACAGGGAGGCCCTAGTAGTCACCATCCATTCATGGCTAGTAAAAAGCATTTTGGAAATTATCAATTAATATCTAGGACTACACCCAGACAAGGAGAAAGGGAACAACAGGCAGGGAGGGATAAACAAGGCAGAAGTAAGAGTGGCTAACCCTCACGCTAGTAAGAGGCCTTACCTGGTGGGCCCCGAGGTGCCACACTCATAAAGCCCATGACAACTGCTTGGCCAGACTCGCCCCTGGCTTAGCTTCACTCTCATATGGTGTTTGCTGGGGCGTGCTGGGGAGGGGGGCAACCTTCCCATCACAAACCAGTAAGCACACACTTTCTCTCTCTCTCTCTTTTAGACAAGATCCCAATAGTCCAAGATAAAAGTTCAAACTCTACTACATACATCCTCCAACATTTGGGTAAGTTCGACCCCCAGGCCCTTAAAAAAAAAAATCAGGGCCGATACCAGGAAAACAAGGAGGAATGTTTTCTCTTGTGACAAAAATAAAAAGTTTAGACCCCAAATGATCTATAAGCCATTTTTACTGACTGAGCTTAAGGAGATTAAAAAAAAAAGACCTAGGTAGTTATACCACCAACCCTGACCTCCTTATATGACCTCACTTGGAGTGGAGGGACATACAGTTTCTCCTAGAGCAAACTTTAACATCCTTGAAAAGGGAGCAAGTTTATCAGGGAGCCCAGGAGGATGGAACAGTTATTATTTATATTATCTACTAGAAAAAGTCTAAACTTAGACCCCTCAATTACAGACACTTAGCAACCATACATCAAGGTCCAAATAAACCCCTGATGATCTTCCTGGAAGAACTTAAAAAAACCCTGGTTACATTCACTAATATGACCCCAAAATTAATAAAAAGGGAGGCCATCCTTAAAGACAAATTTCTGACTCAATCCATGCCAAATGTTAAGGAGGAGACTCCAAAAACTGGTGTCAGATCTGGAAAAGTCCACTCTGGATCAACTAATGCAGGCTGCCAATTTGGTTTATTATAACAGAGACTTGGAAAAGGGAAAATGCCATGGGAAAATACTGGCTACCATGCGTATGAATGCCAATCCCACAGGGGCCCAGACACAGGTTTGTTTTAGCTATGGAAAGCCAGGACATTTCAGATACAAATGTCCTCAACAGGGTGGCCACAAACACCCTCCAGGACCCTGCTCATGATGTAAAGAAGACCACTGGAAGTCTGAGTGCCCCCAGATCTGGAGGAATCTGGGGTCCTTGACCCAAGGTCCCCAATGATGGGTCCCAGAGCCACCTCTCCAGGCTCCCATCACCTGAGTTAAGACTAAAGAGTCTTGGGTGACCTTAAAGGTGGGATCACAGATTGTCCAGTTCATCATGGACACGGGTGCCAGATTCTCCACATTGCCTTTTGCCCCTGGTCCAAGACCCTCTGGTAAAGCGACAGTTCAGGGCCTAGCAGGCCAGCCTCTTAAACATTTTTTTACTCAAAAACTAGCCTGCTCCTGGGGTGACCTCCACTTCTCTCATTCCTTCTTAATAAAACCAAAAAACCCCAGTCCCGCTGTTGGGGAGAGACATAATGTCAAAAACCAAAATAGGACTAGTTCTCCCTTTAGAACCATATGGGTGCTTCTGTTGGACCTGTCATATAAAAAAGGGATTCCACAATAAAATTTTCTTATAAGACTTATCAGACTAGATTTAAAAGCCTGACAGATTGATCAAAGTGTTCTAATACTAGTTTTCCATTACTCTGCCTCAAGCTACTTTACTAGATACTGGTACTTATAAATGTATTAAAATACAAAAAAAAGCCCAAATGGTGTAACATATAAAAAATTAACAAAGATCTTTATTCAATTTATTCCAAAACCTACTCCTGTTCTTCACAATACTAATCTCTGGACTCACATGGTAAACAATATACTGAACATATCTTGCTTCTGAATGTTCAAACCTAAGTCAGCTAAACAGGTCCTAACTTCTCACTTAATCAGTCTGAGCCTAACAGAACAGGGAATCCAAAACACAAACAAACAAACAAAACAATGATGACAACAACAACAAAACACCTTAACCTAACAACCTTCTTGGGTTTTAGTGGCTATGATTTTCATAATAGAACTCAGGTATCAGGAGATCCCATTCCAATCTCAATGATTGTTCTAGGAGACTGTACATAAGAGGACCAGTGCCAACAACAGAAGTAAATTTACTCTTAACTTGGTCAGTCTTTTATCTCCTATGCTACCATTCCTTGGGGATTTCAGGGTTGTTGTTATGTGGGCAAACTTGGAATGGTTCTACCCTCCCCAATGTCATCAGCCCATCACGTGCTCCCTACCCCCTGACTGGAATAACAATTTACATGTTTGGTCTCCAGGTCTTGATGTAGGACTGACAGCCACCTTGCTGGCCATCCCTGGGTTAATAATAGGTGCTTATATCTGAGTAAATCAATTGGCTTCTTTAATCAACAAAACTGCTAATGATACTACCTTGGCTTTAGCAGTCATCAATAAAAAACTAAGATAAGGTACTGTTCAAGGTGCTTGTTATTTCAGCCAGTCCTAGCTAAAATGTAAACATCTAAAAAAAAAAGAAAGAAAAAAGAAAAGCTGTAACTCTTTAAAGTCCAGGCCACTGTAAAACTTGGATAGATAATTTTGTTTCTTACTTTGTTAAAAAGTTTACAAAATTGTTTCAAAATGTAAAGTAAAAAAAAAAAAAAAAAAAAGACACCCAGCCAGGCATGGTGGGGCACGCTTGTAATCCCAGTACTTGGGAGGATCGGGGTTCGCGGCCAGCCTCAGCTACTTAGTGAGGCTCTCAGCAACTTAGTGAGACCCTGTTTCAAAATAAAGAATAAAAAATAGGACTGGGGGTATAGCCTGGAGGTAGAATGCCCGTGGGTTTAATCCCCAGTACTACCAAAAAAAAAGAAAAAAATTAAGACAAAAAGGAACCAGTATGTAAAAAAAGTGTAAAAAGGTACATGAGTATAAAAAGTTTTTGATAAAAAAGAGTAAAAAAATATTTTGGAAAAAAAATCTTGTATGATAAAGTAAAGATTATCCTAAGATTGTCCCAAATGGGAAAAGAGACACTAGGGTAAAATCAAAAGATTAAAAGTAAGTCACAAAATGTTTCTGATGGACACAGCTTATAAAAGAAATATTGCATATGTGATAAAGATGGTATATTTAAAAATTAGTTAAAAGGTTTCCAGTGGGGTTCTATTAAGCCCATCTCTCTTGGGACCCACGGTTGCCATTATATTTCTACTCATATTTGGCCCATGGTTACTAAATTATATGGTCAAGTTTTTGTCTCCTGCAGGGCTGAAGCTATCAAGTTCCAGACCATGCTCCAGATAAAACCAGATGAGCATCCAACAGAACCCCTTGGATGGTCACAAGTGGAATGACCAAAATGACTTGGGACAGCAGCTGATCTGATTTCCCCAAGACAAGTCTCTTGCTCACACCCTAAGGATGGGCTCCTACATTGTGCCCTTTCAGCATGGAAGTAGCTACACCTATTTCGACATCCAAACTCCCTAATTGCCTTACGGGTGTAAGGAAGTTAATAGAAGAGGGGGGAATGATCTGGTTATGGATGATCTCATACCATCCCCTGTACTGAAGCAGAGCAGGCATTATAAGGTTAAAACAGGCTGCTTTCTACTCTTCCCAGCCTGCTGTTTGGGCTTCTTCTATCCCGAGCCTGCTGGATCAGCATGGCAACAAAGATAAGATGAAGGCCAATATTAAGAAAGTTACAAACTTTAAAACTTATAGGGCCATGGGCCTGGGAAGAGCTGGAAAAAAACATTATCCTCTCACATAGATGCTGACAAAGCAGGTCTATTGGCCTGAGAACTTAGCAACCCAGATAAGGAAGACCAGATAATTAATCCTTATAAAAATTGTATATGTTCAAAGGCATCAGTGCCTTACTTTCAAGGCACTCCACTGCGTCACCTCTGGCATAGGGCTTTGATTACTCTGTCCCCCGTTTCTCTCTGTAATAATAAAACTTTGCTCAAGCTTGCAATAGTGCAGTTCTGGCTAACTTTTTCTAAACTAGCTAAGAACAAGAATCCATGGTGTCACACCAAATGGTGACATTACTATCTTAGCTGTTAAAGGCAGGTACCATAGTCTATTTTCCCTATATCTGCTGTACTCACTGCCTGCCAATGAGGGGTGCTTTGAAGTAGTATATGGATTTTGCACCCATGTACCAAGGCTGGGTCATAGAGAAAGGGGAGAAAGATCCTGATTGCAGGTGCATGCAATCTCCAAAGGCAGTGCATAACGCTTTTGCTATTTTTGCAGTTTTAATATGTGCTTCTAATTGCTTTTATATTTTTAAGGCCCTAATTGCTTCTGCATTCATACTCTGGGTTAACACTGGGGCAAAGGAGAGGAAGAGGGGAGTTCTGAAGTGTAATAGGAGAGGCTGCATATCTTTTCCTGCTTGTAGCACCTCAGTCGTTGACTGCGTTTTCTTGGGGATCAATACCAGGACACCGGACAACTGGGATAGTGGCCAGTCTGGGCAGCTCTGTAAGACCCTGTCTTTAAAAAAAATAGTCAAATTTTATTTTAAACAAATTATCTCAGTAAAAAATAAATATGAGTCCATGAGGGGGAAAACAAATGTAGGGCAGGGCCTCCAGCCCCAGGGCTGTGGGTTCTCAAGACCCTGTGGCTCTCAGTGAGACAGGTGGGCTACCCCACGCGAAAGGGTAGCGCACTCCCAGGACCTCAACCCCTTGCCAGCAACCATGAAAAGATGGTGTGCACTTTTTTCCTATGTACCCACCTTCACTTGGCCTGTTTCCCTCTAAAAGCATGGCCTGTGTTCTTCCCCACCCCTCATTCTCTCAAACAATCTTGGCCTCCAAAGCACCATTAAGTCAGGAAGCCTGTGCTATTAAGTCTGCAAGGAAAAAGTAGATGAAAAAATGGAAATCAGGAGTGGGGGGAGGGGTGGGACACAAAGGGCTATAGGCCAACTCCCCTGACCATGAACTTGTTACTTGAAAGCTTGTGCTTTCTTCACCCACACCTATGTTCTCTGAACCACTGTAGCAATTCATCCTTAACCAGGGCAAAGATGTTTACACAGGAAGCTGCTGGGTAGGATGAATGTAACAATTCTTGGCCCCCAGCTCACCACCTACTCCAAGACACAAGACTTCACAAAGGAAAAGAAAATACCTTTGGAAACTATGCCCCAAACCCATAAAGACCCTAGGACCTAGTTCACACCTACAACCCCAACACCAACCCCTCATGTTTCAAGGACCAGCCTGACACACCCTGGCTTGCAGTGGCATCTCCCTGCCAGATCAGGCAGAGGCTCCAACAGAGCACTTCACACACTGCACAGCTGCTCACGTCCCCTCCACAGGGCAGGCTCCACCACCACCGCGCTTCACAAACTGCACAGCTACTCACGTCCCACCCACAGCTCAGGCTCCACCATCACAGCACTTCACACACTGCACAGGTGCTCACGTCCCCTCCGCAGGGCAGGCTCCACCACCACAGAAGTTCACACTGCACAGCTGCTCACGTCCCCTGCACAGGGCAGAATCCACCATCACAGTGTTTCACAGACTGCATAGCTGCTCACGTCCCGTACACAGAGCAGGCTCTGTGAGAGTCCCCTTCTTAGGAATATATTTACTTCATCCAAGAGCAGACACCATGAGCCAGAGTGGCAGCCTTGGGGGATAGGGCCCAGGGGCCTCCACACATCCGGGACGGGGGGGGGGGGGGCTGTAGAAGTAGCAGAGCTCTGGAGTCAGACCTTGGACACAGAGTCCTGCCCTGGACCTCCCCGCACTATCTACAAGGTGGGGACACACTCCCACTCGCAGGGTGTCTGGATGGTGGAACGTAAAGACGCAGAGTGTGGGAACCACAGCCAACAAGGGAAGTGCTCGGTCACATCAGAGCTGTCTCACCCCACCCCACCTGTCCCTAAATGGTGAGGGCTCGTGCACCTGGGGTGGGCCAGCGGGCCATGATGCTTGCTCCCTTCCCCTTGATGTCTGTGATGGGCAGAAGTGCCCAGGTCATGGGGTGGCCACTCCGGCTGCATGGCCATGGCCCTGCCCCAACACACTGCCAAGCCATCAGAGTGAGGACAGCACAGGTACAAACAGCGTGGGGAGACACACAGGAGCAGGGCTCATTACTGGCCTGGGGAGAAGGGGCATCCAATCCCGGCCTGCAAGGATGGACGGGAGGTGGATATAAGGGCAAGGGACAGCTGGGCATGGTGGTACACACCTATAATCCCAGTACTTGGGAGACTAAGACAGGAGGATCACAGGTTCGAGGACAGCGGCAGCAAGTAATGAGACTCTCAACGACCTAGCAAGACACTGTTTAAAATGAAATAAAATAAAATAGGCCTAGGGGTGCAGCTCAGAGGTAGAATGCTCCTGGACTCCATCCCCAGTACCTCCAAAAAGGGGGGAGGAGACACAGTATGAGCCACTGCTACTGTGGACCAAGTGGAGGCTGCACCCTGGCCACATGTGCGCAGTGTGGCTGCAGTGAGGGCGCTGCAGGTGGGTGGAGGAGCAGGGGAGCAGCGTTCTCCTCCAAAACCCTGAGATGTAAGCCCCAATTCACTTCTTCTTCCCCATGCTTTTATTGGTGCATTGTAATATACATCATATTGAGGTCCCAAATCACACAAACGTACAAGCATGCATCACTTGGTGTATTTCCCACTGTGTTCCACCCTGCTCCCCCTTTCCCCCAGTACATGTTTCAGAGATTGGTAGTGATACCTTCATATAGGGACATGACATTATTGGAACTGTTCCCTTCCTCGAACCTTTTTCCCCTCCCCTCGTCCCCTGCCCAATCTCAATCCACTCTTACTGTTTTCTCTCCTCGTTTGACTAAAGTCCCTTTTGCTTCCTATTTTTCTTGTAGCTTCCATGTATAAGTGAAAACATATGACCCTTGACTTTCTGAGACTGGTTGATCTCACTTAGCATAATATTCTCTAGTTCCTTCTATTTTCCTGCTAATGACATATTTTTGTTCTTCTTTATGGCTAAGTATATACATTTTCTTAATCTCCTATCTGTTGAGGGCCCGCTAGGTTGGTTCCATAATTGGGCTATTGTGAATTGTGCTGTCATAAACATGGATATGCACACATCGCTATAGTATTCTAGCTTTATGCTTTTGGAAAGATATCAAAGAGTGGCACAGCTGGGTTATATGCTGGTTCTAGTCCTACTTTTTTGAGGAACATCCATACTGGCTGATAATCCCACCAACAGTATATAAAATTTCCTATTTTTCACATCCTCACCAGCATTTATTAGTTTTCTTCTTGATCATTGCCAATCCACTTCTCATAGAGGTGAGCAAGCCACCCTCTACCAGGAAGCCCCAAACAGAAACCCCAGTCAACTGACCTGGAGGCCATGGCGCGCTGTGCTGCAGTCAAGGTGATGGGCCCGTCCAGGCTGACGACTTCTCCAGTCACCGTTGCTCAGCATTGGGAAGGCCATGCCACCTGGGAGAGAAGGACCCATGTTAGTCACAATCCAACCCGACTCCCCCGACAAGGGCAAATGGCCCCAACATTAGTTTTGGTTTTTCCTCATTATAAAGTAATATCAGATCACCAGTTTTAAAAATCAACATGAAGAAAGGCACAAATAAAACAAAAATTTCCTTTTATCATTCAGAAAGAATATTTCTGTGTATATCTCTTCAGATACTTTCTGGTCATACAAACCCATATAAAAGGATTATACTCATATTATATCACTTAATATGTTGCAAATACATAGGGAGCCACTGCCCAGTATCCAGTAGACTCCAGGACAGGGCCCTCTGTCTCGGCACTATAAAACTTGGGATGGGCAGAGCATGGTGGCAGACGCCTGTAATCCCAGTACTTGGGAGGCCAAGATAGGAGGATTGGATGTCCGTGGCCAGCCTCAGCAATTTAGTGAGATGTTGTTTCAAAATAAAAAAAAAATAGGACTGGGGGTATAGCTCAGAGGTAGAATGCCCCTGGACTCAATCCCCAGTACTACAAAAAAAAAAAAAAAACACCTTGGGATGGGTCAGTCTCTGCCACGGAGGCCATTCTGTAGAGGACAGCATGCTTAGCGGCATCCATGGCCACCGCCCTCTAGATGCCAGAAGCAAAGCCTCTGCACCCCCAGGTCTCACAACCAAAACTCTCCAGACATTGCCACGGGCTCCCCTGAGGGGCAAAGTGTACCTGCCGAGAGTAACTGATCTAGGAGTAAAAACACAAAAAGGTTAAAAACAATGCCAATGAACTCTGGTATCTTGCATCTAGTCCTCAACTTCTAGAGGTGGCTGGGGACCTTGCATCCACTGTATAGAGGCTAAACTGAGGCTGAGGTCGGGAGGCTAACACGCAGCAGAACAGGCCCTGAACTTCAGGTGTGGGGGCACAGCCTACCTGCAGAGGGCACCATCCACACACCCAGGAAGGGGTCCCTGCAGGTGTGCAGGGGTCTGTCCTGCAGCCTGTGTGGTTGCCTAGCTCTGCACTAAGTGCCCCTGCCCCACCCTCTTTTCACCTCTGTTTCATGGTAAACACACTTGCTCTTACTCCTTCAACATAATGGCAGAACCATTTTTATAAAATACGTAACCAAATAAAGTGCTGTCTTTTTTCCCCAAACAGTACTGATGAGCTCATGGGGAGACAATCACCACAGGAGACAGAAGACAGGTGTGGGTGTGGGTACTGTTAGTGGTGCGGCTGAGAAGCAGGAGGAAGCCACATGCGGCAGCCTCCATGGGCAGAAACACTCCACTGTAGCACAGCGTGTTTCAGCCAGTCATCAGAACTCCCCAGGCTGGGAAAAAATCTCACTATAACTTTATAGGCATGAGCAGAAGGTGGTTGTTGCCTTAATTTCCTAAAGAAGGATTAAAAATGCCCCATACGTAAACATTATCATCTTATGAAACAAAGAGCATTTTCAAGTCAGAGCAGGACCAAAGCCAAAGTAGAGACCAGTCAGTGATGCAACCACATACCAACATACACAACTACATGTGCCAACATATACAACACACAACTGCAAAGACACACGACAGTTTCACACAGACACAGTTCTAGGAATAATCAAGCATTTCTCCTCAATGCAGAAGACTTTCAAATGTCTTGGAAGGGGAAACCATGCTATCACCACCCTGGCTATGCCCGGCCACTTTATTCTGCCATTGTCCTCTCCAACTGCTTCCTTTCTGATACTCTGTGGCCCCAGGTGCTCATGGGCCACAAGGCTGGCAGGCCATGGATGTCTGGGAGAGCTTGGTCTCCCACCACCCCACATCCAGAGGACAAGCTGCTAGGGTTAAGGAGCAGAGTGCCTCCGCCTGTTGTGGAGGTGGGCGCAGCCACTTCCCTCCTCCAGGGGAGGCAGGCTCATGCTCTCTGGTCTTCTGCAGAGACAGGGGGGCTTTTTTATACTTAGAAAAGTGGCAAAAATTATTTCATAGGATGAAACCAAAATACATCATTTAACAGCTTACAACACTGTAAGAAACATACATTTAAACAAAGATTCAGCCCATTTAAAATATGCTTCAGAATCAAGGAAATTAGGAGACACACTAATTCATCTTCACCTTTCACCAGTGTTGGAGTACAAGAGCTCCCGGATAGGAACCAGCAGGAATTTATTCAAGGGACATGGAGGGGGAGCCTTTTGCTGCAGGAGAGAGGCCTGACTTTAGTCTCTGGAGACAAACCAGGCAGGAGACAGAACAACAAGAAAAGTACCTGGTTTCTGTGGCTTGCTCGGCAAAACCTAACTCATGGCACAGCTGGGGAAATGCTGGAAACTGTAGATCTACAGATGGTCAGCTCACAGCCATGACATATACCCAGCCCTTACCACGTTAGCAGCAGCCACCTTCCCTGAACCTCAAGACCCTCAGCTGAGCCAGCCTGGAGGGAGCCCCAGCAAAGGCTCAGGGGACACACAGGGTGAAGGACGGAAAGCCTGAGCAAGAATTTTATTTCAAAAAGGACTGAGAGCTATAAAAATAAATGGCACGTGGTGTGCATGTGTGTGTGTGTGCACGCACGCGCATGTATGTATGTATGCACATGACCACATTCTATCCCTTAAAACACATCTCCCACTTCCACACCTCTAGTCTGTCCCCTTAATCTCTACAGAACTGAGACAGCCAACTGCAGAGTATGCAAAATGAGTTGCAGTGACTGGGCAGCTCTAATAAGGCAGAATAACACCAGGAACCTGGGAAAGGATAAGGCCGGTCACTTAGGCCTAAACATATCAGTCACTACGATGCTCAAATGATTGTTGCAACAGTCCAAAGGAAAGAGGACACTGCTCAGGCTACAACTGGTGAAATCACCCCCTCCATGTGCCCTGCATCCTGCAGCAAGCCGGCCAGATACCCCACTCCTCTGCTTGGATGTGAAGCTGGGCCTGACGGGCCTTTAAGCCACATTGTCCTCACACCAACATTAGGTGCTCATGGACCCACACCTCTGCCCAAGACCAAGGGCTTGAAAGGTGAAATTAGCTGATCCAACTTTGAGGTTGCCATTACACACACACACACGCACGCACACACATGCGTGCCCACAGGAACCAGGAGAGAACCACCATCATGCTTTTCCCCATTCCACACAAAGGAAGCACAGGATTCCACAGCTCTTCCTCCTATACATCCTTCCACTGGCCTGGCACACCCAGCCAGCCACCCGACTCAGCCCAGAGGGGACTCAGTGATTCAGCCCAGCACCTAGGTCCTACTAGGGCATATCTAGGCCATGGACATACTGCACTTAAAGGCCAGCCTTGCTGAGGAGAAAAGCAAGCCCAGAGTGCTCTTAAGAGCCAGATCAGCTGTTTCCCTGATTTACCAGGTTCTTCCAGGACCTGCCTCCAGAGCCTGAAACCCTTCCATTTCTCCAAAGGTTATCTGGGATTTTGCCCATCTGGTCAATTTGTCAAGTCTACTAACTAGAGGAAATGTCTTGGTTAAATAAAATATAAGTTATGTTTTTATGAATAAAAGTACAAAGTTTTGTAAAGCATTCAATCCTGGTGTCGGAAATCTTCAAAACTGGAGATGTCTAGATGTGGCCATTCAGCATGTTGCATTTTACTCAATGGTCCAGTGAGGACTGTATACTTCTAAGTGCCAGTAGTGATCCTGTTTCTGACCTTGGTGCTAGTCACCTGGGTACCTCTGCTGGGTACAGTGGCAGCAGATTACATATGTATTAGATGTAGGCAAACTAAACTTCATATGTGTTTTTAATTTTTTTTTTTTTTACTACCAGTACTTTCTAGAAAATGAGAGAATTAGTATGCAACTCCCAGAACTGTACTAGAATAGACCGTCCCCTCCAGGCAGTACCTGGGCCTACATCTGTCTGGTGTTAGAAGCCATGTGGCTCTCACAGTGCACAGGGTCTAAACTCTTCAGCCTGTTCAACACCAATTCATCCATTCAACACTCATATTCACTAGAGCATGAGTTAACAGTCACTTGCATTAGGTCTGAAATTATATACTATTAGGTCTGAAATTATATACTTTTGTATACATCAAGGCAATTAAAGTAAACTTCTGACCTGGCAACTAATATAAGCTTCAGTACTATTTATAAATTGTTAAAATCATAAGATACTTGTGATTATTTTTGTATGTATCTCTGCAGAGCTGTACTACATGCAACGTGACAGACAGTAATACTCATAGAAGACAAATGTTCAAGGCCAGCCTCAGCAACTTGGCAAGACTCTCAACAACCTAGTGAGACCCTGTATCAAGGTAAAAAAACAAGGCTAGGGGTGTATGTAGCTCAGAGATGAAACACCCCTCGGTCCAATCCCCAGTACCAAACAAACAAACAAAAAGACAAAAGCATCACAAAGTTAAACTATATAAACACACACACACACACACACATATATACACGTTTCACTAAAATATTATCTGTTATCATGTAATGGGTTTGCAATACTTTTAAATGAATGTAGTCTTTAAATTTCTGTTTTAATTGGCAGCTAATACCCACCTAAACAGAAGCTCTTTGGGATTCTCAGTGTTGGACGACAAATTCGCTGGCCAACTGCCCTAAGGGAGGGACCTTGGAGTCTAGACCTACAGGTGCTGCTGATACCTAGACTATACAAAGCTCAGCACAGGAACACAGACTCAACCTTCAGAATCATATTCAGCATATTACTCTGCCACACCAACCAACACGAGCCACAGGTTTGCACTATATGCCTTGCATTTTTTATCTCATTTTTCTATCTACTCATTTTTACTGTATCTTACACAGTGAGGGTTAACACGTTTGGAAATGTTTTGAAGTGGTCCTTCATCATGGAGAAGCACTGAACTAGATGTCTTTAAGTAGCAGTTGGGATGATCCCTGAAGAAAAATATGAGCACAAATTACTTCTGCATTATTAACAACACTCACAAAGGCTTCCTGTATATACACTCTTTTGTGGTTCTGAGAATTGAGCCCAGGGGTGTTCCACCTCTGATCTACACTCCCAATCCTTTTTTTTTTTTTTTTTTTTTTTT
>PVJS01039222.1:0-12201 GCA_004027185.1 Glis glis
TTTTTTTTTTTTGCAGTACCGGGGATTGAACCCAGGGGCTTTCTACCTCCGAGCTACACCCCCGGCCCTATTTTTTATACTTTATTTTGAAACCGGGTCTCATGAAGTTGCAGAGGCCTCACTAAGTAGCTGAGGCTGACCGTGAACCCGGATCCTCCTGTCTCTGCCTCCCAAGTACTGGGATTACAAGTGTGCGCCACCACGCCCGGCCAACAGTCAGATTAGATTCTGCTACATCTAACTGCTAGATTTTCTCTCCACTCATCTCTTATGCTGAAGTACCTACCCTTTTGGGAAGAGGATCTGGGAAACTTGAGGCCAAAACCATTCTTCCTTATTTCGTCTCTACCCTTTTTCTTTCAGCCCTGCTCTATCTAGGGCAGTAAATGTTTCATCCTGTGTGGCTTAGGGAGTCCACTGGGACATTAATATAGATATTGGTGAGTCCCCACTCCCACATAATTGTATGCCTCCCTTTGTTTCCCAGAGGAAGGGAAGATCTACTCTTTGGTAGTGAATGAGACCCAGCTGGACCAGCCACGCTCCTACACAGTTCAGCTGGCCCTCAGGAAGGTGTCCCGTTGCCTGCCTAACCTGCGTGTGACCTGCATGGCTTCCAACCAGAGCAGTACCCTCTACATCACAGGTAGGAAGCACCTCACTTCCTCTCAAGATCCTAGCCTTGGACAGACCCTCCAAATGCCGATACCTCTTACCTTTATCCCAGCTCTGTGGTATGAACTCCTTAGAGCATCCTAGTGAAAAGATGTGTCTAGGTTTCCCATGCTAATGCATTTCTAGTGGGTGTGAGACTCCCTGGATTTTGTAGCTTTCATCCCAGGTGGGGCCTTATCCTTAGGAAATGGGTGCCCAAAGCTGCTGAGCTGAGGGCTCCTGACCCCCCAGACCAGGGGGGAGTGTATTTTGAGGTGCATACCCCAGGGGTGTATCGTGATCTCTTTGGGACCCTTCAAGCCTTTGATCCCTTGGACCAGCAGATGCCGCTCGCTCTCTCACTGCCTGCCAAGGTAGGATCCTGGAGGGAAAGGGCAGATCAGAGGGGGTGGGACTTAGGGACTGGAAGTTACCGAGGGCCTGAAATATGAGCAAGAATCAAATGATTGATCAGGGAGGGATAGGAGACCCAGGAAGAGGGGTAATATAGAGGGCAAGGCTAAAAGAGATCAGCTGGGGGATGGCAGGTTAGCAGTTGGGGGGTTCTGGAGCTCAGAGTTCCTCTGGAGGGAACTGAATGCCTACCTGCCCTTTCTGTCTTACCTCCTAGATCCTATTCTGTGCTCTTGGTTACAATCACCTTGGCCTGGTGGATGAATTTGGCCGAATCTTTATGCAGGGAAATAACAGATATGGGCAGCTAGGAACGGGGGACAAAATGGACCGAGGGGAACCCACACAGGTGAGATTGTTTCCAGTAACTCTCATACTGACTCTCTTCCTTCAATTCCCTAACCTCTGCATCTATCCACTTTTCCAATTTCTATAGAATCCACTTTATCCTCCCCAGGAGAGTTAAGCCAGTCCTTATGTAATGTCTGTGATATTGTTGCATGGTCTTACCCAGGGTTGGCACAGGAGGTCTGTTCTGTGCTGTGAATGCTGTAAGTGCAATAGGAATTTGTACATGAAGTAAATACATTAGGAATTTAGTAAAGGGGTAGGCTGCGGCACCTGGGTGGGCTAGAATAACTAGAAGAGGTGAGATGTGAGCAGGGCTTTGTGGGTTAGATAGACTGCAGGTAGGGATAGAGAAAAGTTTATTCCATGCCATAAGATGGGGACAAAGACAAAGCTTGTGACAAATACCTGCAACAGTGAAAAGACTGGCCTGATTAAAACAGAGAGGTAGAGTAGGTGTAGTTGCAAGCCTAGAAAGGGGCAGACTTGCGGAAGAGTCATTGCAGGTTCCAGAACAGGAGAAGGCAGCCACCGAGGGGCTGCTGGCTGGTAGTGCATGGGAGACCAAAAGTGGGAAGGCCACCAGGAGGCTGGGGAGGGACAGCAGCAGTTGAGACCAGGGCCTGGGCTGGTACGTGGCAGTGAGAGTGGAAAAGAACGGGCATAGGAGATGTTTTAGGAGAAAATGAACAGGCCCTTGAAACTGATTACTGCTTTGAGGAAAAAGAAAGAGTATGAATTTGGATTTTTTTGCAGCAAGACTAAATTGGAAATGTCTAGCTGGCAGTTAGATTCCAAGTTGAAACAAGGTTGAAATGACAAAAACAGAGCAGCAAATCTGAGCAAAAGCTACCACTATAGGTAGGGGGATGAAGAAGATATGTCTCTGGGTCAGGAGGCCTGGGAGCAGAAAGTTTTAATGGGGTGTGTAAGGGTAGTTAATGGTGACAATGTAGGGGCACATTTACTGGCTTGGAAAGATGGTCATGCCATAATTTTTAGGTGAAAAAAAAAAAACCTTCAGGAGGAGCCAGGTGTGGTGGCACATGCCTGTAATCCCAGCTACTCGGGAGACTGAAGTAGGAGGATGGCAAGCTTGAGGCCAGCTCAAGCAACTTAAATAAAATAAAAATAAAAAGAGTGGGATGGAACTCAGTGGTAGAGTGGGCAAGGCCCTGGATTCAACCTCTAGTACCTAAAAACAAACAAACAATTTTTAATGGAGGTTTCATATCATTTATTGTAAAGCACAGAACAGGCATTTTAAAAGTGAAAGTATACATTGAAAAAGTACATTTATATCACAAAACATCGACCACATAATAGTTACAAATACATTTGCTGGAATGTGTATATCTACACTAAATACTAAAAACCAATTTTCATTTCTACACAGAAATATTAACCCCCACAAACAAAAATTTTATGAAACGGATCACATAGTACAATCCCATTTTTGTTTAAAAATACACACCTAATGTGTATTTGCCTAAAAATAGACAACCAAGCCAGGCGTGGTGGCGCACGCTTGTAACCCTAGCACTTGGGAGGCTGAGACAGGAGGGTTGCAGGTTCAAGGACAGCCTCAGCAAGTAGTGAGACTCTCATCAACCTGGAGAGACCCTGTTTCAAAATAAAAATAAAAAATAACCAAGTGTGGTGGCGCACGCTTGTAATCCCAGTACTTTGGGAGGCGGAGACCGGAGGATCTGGGTTCGCGGCCAGCCTCAGCACTCTCTCTTTCTCTCTCTTTCTCTATACTTAGTGAGGCCTTCTGCAACTTCATGAGACTCAGTTTCAAAATAAAGTATAAAAAATAGGGCCGGGGGTGTAGCGCGGAGGTAGAACGCCCCTGGGTTCAACCCCCGGTACCGCAAAAAATAAATAAATAAATAAAATAAAAATAAAAAATAAGGCTGGGGTGTAGCTCAGAGGTAGAATGCCCCTGGTTCAATCTCCAGTACCAAACAAAAACAAAAACAAAAACAAAAACAAAAAACCACACAACTAATATGTATTTGTTTAGGAAACAGTGATAAATATCCAGCAAGATGCTAACGGTTGGTGGTGGGATTTCCAAATTCTCACTTGCTAGTAGTTTATAATTTTCCTTTAATGATCCCAAATTACTTACCTGTGTTTTTGGAATTGAAGTTTTAACAGCCTCAGGAGAATGAGCATACAGGAAATGCCTGGGAGTTAACAGTTGGGAAGCCAAGTGCCTTTGGAAAGACCATGCCAGTAGTGTGGTAGTGAGAGAAGCCAGATCACGAGGTTGAGGAAAGACTAGCTATGGTAAGGAACAAGAATGTGGTCAACTTCAGACTGGTCATACAGCCAATTCTGCTTCAAAGAGAGAGGTAGGAAGCAGCAGGAATCAGGTTAGAATTTTTTTTTCCCAAAGTAGGGTAGCCATGTTGGAAGATAATGATGGAACAAATTAAAAATGCTAGAGAGAGAAGGGAGGACTAGTAGAAGGAAAGTCTTTCCTTAGGGGCTAATGTGGAATTGCAGAGGGAGAGGAGGCTTCAACCCTTGGGAAAAGCAAGGCTAACCCCCTCCCTTGCTGGAAGGCTGGATGGCACAGATGTGTGGGTTGAGAATGAGGGAGTAGATAGCAGGCCCTGGCCTCAGGCAAGAGCTTATTTTCTGGGGAGCAAAATTAAGGTATCCACAAAAGTGCCAGGCCCTATATGTAGTCAGATTGTTGGGAGTTGTAGGGGTACCAAGAAGGGACAGTTAGTGCTGTTCTGCATTTGGCAGTGCAGACCTGGGGTAGGGGAGAGTGTGCAGGCTCCCAGTTCGTCCCTCCCTAGATTAAATTTTGCCCTGAGCTTTACAGTCAACCTTCTCTGATCTGGGCCCCCCTCAGTCCGTTGGTGTTCCCCCTTCAAGGAACCTGGCCATTTATCCACAGGTACATTATCTGCAGTGCCCTATTGCCCTGTGGTGTGGCCTCAACCATTCCCTGGTGCTGAGCCAGGGCTCGGAGTTCAGCAAGGAGCTGCTGGGCTGCGGTTGTGGGGCTGGAGGCCGCCTCCCTGGCTGGCCTAAGGGGAGTGCCTCCTTCGTCAAGCTTCATGTCAAGGTCAGAGCAGGGTCTGGCAAGTGGGCAACCAGAGGGAGGGCAAGAGCAACAGAGCCAGGTGGCCCACAAGACTCCTGAAGAGACCCCCTGGTTCCATTTTCCCAGCACCAGCCCACGTCCCTTTTCTGCCAAACACAACTCTCTCCCTTAGCAGACCCTGCCTGCCTTGTCCAACCTTGCACAGCCCTGGCATGCAGCCAGCAGTAGCTCACTTACTGGCTCAGAGCCGGTCAGAGAGGGAAAGGCAACATTGGATTAGCCCAGCTTCCTGGGAGCCTCTGCAGTGAAAGCCATGCCTCTTCTCTCCTCCAAGGTTCCTTTGTGTGCCTGCTCCCTCTGCTCCACCAGAGAATGCCTCTACATGCTGTCCAGCCATGACATCGAGCACTACCCTGCTTATCGGGACCTGCCAGCCAGCAAGGTGGTGGGGAGCCCTGAACCCAGCCCCGGGACTGGAGGCCCCCAGGACCCTGGAGGTACAGCCCGGGCCTGTGAGGAGTACCTGAGCCAGATCCACAGTTGCCCCACATTGCAGGACCGTATGGAGAAGATGAAGGAGATCGTGGGCTGGATGCCCTTGATGGCCGCCCAGAAGGATTTCTTTTGGGAGGCCCTGGACATGCTGCAGAGGGCTGCTGGCGGGGCCGGCTCAGGCTCCTCAACCCCTGAGAGCTGACCCCTTTCTTCTACTCTCACCTCTGGAGGGAGTCTGGTCGTAGGCCAGGGGCTAAGGAGAGACAGAGTGGAGGCAGTGAACACTATGTGTGCATGTGGGGATGGGTCACGAGGGGGTGGGGACCGCCGGACATGGCAGGGTAGGGCTGGGAACTCTTTTGTAAAATGTTCAGGGGACTGCCCAGGAGGGGCCCCCCACCTGACTATCATGGACAAGAGATTTGATGGGCAAATAGAATAAACGGCAGAAATGAGGCCCGTTTGGAACCCTGGGGCCTTGGGGGCTGTGGGGCAGGGGATGGGCAGTGCGCAGCCAGTGGCCGAAGGGAGGGCAGCAGTGGTTCAAGCTCTGTGTTGCTGAGAGCTGATGGTACCTGAAGCCTGCACTTACTCTTCCCTTCCCACACCCCAAACCTCACCCAATCTTTTTGACTTGGAATCCCTGGACCCACCTTTTGGAACAACTCGGTCAACATATACCACTTGATTCCCCAGTTCAGATTCTCTACCAGTCTGATCCCCATCCTGAAGGACCATTTCCTTCTGACTCGGAAAGCTCCCTCCCTGCCCATTGCCTCCTTCCAGCAAAGTCATCTCTTTCTCTCTGCCTCCCATTTACCTCCCAGGCCTGGTCTCCTCTGTCCTTTCTTTCCCTTACTTCCTGTTCCTTCCCTCTCTTAGTAAGAAGGATACGCTGTGCCTCCCTACCCCTCTCTGGTACCTTCAGATATTTAGAAGAGGAAATGGATGAACAGAATTCTTTTTCCCTGGCCTGGTCTAGTCCAGGAAAACAGTAGAAATGTGTAGTGGAAAGCAAGCTGTGGTAGGGGGTGACCAAGAGGCAAGTGAAGTGATTCAGGGTGGGAGTCTCAGGAAGAACTTCTCTGGGTGCTGAGGAAGGGGGGTCTGAGGAGGGCTAGGGTGAGCCAGAGTCCCCAGGAAGGACCAGAAGAACTGTGCTCACAGAGTGCTCTGGCACAGGACGGAGTGGGGTTCCAGATGACATTACTTGATGCCTGGATGATGCTCCCTCTGTCCTGCATTGCTCCACCTCCTCCTTAGGTCATTATGTATCCTAGACCTAGAGAGGCCCCTGGACTTAACCACTGTCCCAGCTGTCTCCCTGTCCCGCCTACCCACCGCCCGCCCCGCTGGCCAGTCCCCACGCCCACACACCCGGTGCTGCCTCATCTGGCACTGATTATCCTGCCGCTGCCGCTGCTGCTGCTGCTGCTGCTGCTGCTGAACTCAGCTGCTGCCTCCAGCCGAGGACCCCAGCATACTCCCCCTGCCATGCTGTCTGCTGCCCCAGCCTCCCTCCTGGGGCCCCTCCTCACAGCCTGGGCCCTGCTGCCTCTTGCCCAGGGCCAGACCCCCAACTACACCAGGTAGGTCTCAGCCTCTTCCAGATGGTTTGAGTGAGCTTCAAAACTCTTGACTCCTGAGGGGTTATGCCTGTGGGTCTTTGGGGTTCTTCTGTTAACAGCCCCCCAGACTTCCCACCCACCTCCTCTGACACTTACGTCCTCCCCCTCTGCTGCAAGACCACAGTCCCTGGAGGTCGCCACTGCTCCCACTCCTTTACCCTTCGAACTCTGCTCTCCTGAGTCTCCCCCTGCACCCAGACCCATGACCCTCATGGATCTTGAAGGGAGAGCCAAGACCCTGAACTTGCCTGGTAGCTGACATCTGGATTCCAGGAAAGAATGAAACAAGCTTGGGGGAGGAGGGGGTAAGGAACCAGCCTTGGTTAGAGGCACATAATTAGCTGGGACAAGAGCATAGGTGGGAACGCAGGGAGCCTGGTCTCCAGGACCCATTGGAGGCCATCACAGCTGCTGCTCTTCTCATCTCTCCGCCCCCTCCCCCCCATCCCCTGGCCTCGTGGCTGGTCCACATCTGGAAGTAGTTAGGCGGCTCCTGTCCGGGACTGCCAAGCAGGGCAAAGGCGAAGGGAAGGCGGGGAGAGTGAGGAAGGGGGGTTGAGGAGGATTCCGGGAATTCCTACTGGGACGGGGGTGGGGCCTCTGGGGAGTTGGAGGGATGGTCCAGTTGCTAGTCCCACTTTTTCCTTATCCTTTGTGGGAGGCAGTGGGGAGTTGGCTGCCTGAGGCTTCCCCCAGGGTCCCTTTGGCCTCCCTCATTGCCCTGCCTCCCATCTTCATTAGTGAATCCCCATCTCTCTGCTATCCCCACTCCTGACTGACCCCTCTTCTGTTCTTCAGACCTGTGTTCCTGTGTGGAGGGGACGTGACTGGGGAGTCAGGTTACGTGGCAAGTGAGGGTTTCCCCAACCTCTACCCCCCCAATAAGGAGTGCATCTGGACAATAACGGTGAGAAGGCCACCCCCTTATAGATGACTCCCAGGGAAGGGCCCAACCACCAACAGGCGCCTCCCTAAGCACCCCCTTCCAAGCCCGCTCCCTCTGGTCACTGAGGGCATCAGTCCCCACAACAAGTACCCTGCACCTTAATTCTGTTTTCTTTCTGTGTGTGTGTGTGTGTGTGTGTGTGTGTGTGTGTGTGTGGTACTGAGGATTGAACCCAGGGACATTCTACCTCCAAGCTACACCCCCAATCCTTTTTTATTTTGAAACGGGTCTCACTAGATTGCCTAGCATCTCACTACATTGCTGAGGGTGTCCTTGAACCTGCAATCCTCCTGTCTCAGCCTCCCAAGTACTGAGATTACAGGCCACAGGCTGCCACGCCCGGCTTGCACCTTAATTCTTAACCCATAACTCAGATCCTGATTCTCCACTCCCAACTTCCTTCCTGTCCTCTCTAATCTCTCTGGAGACCACAGGCTACTCCAGAGCCCTCTGCTCTGCACGGGCATGGGGCGCCTTCCAGTTCTGGCCATTTCTGTAGGAATGCTTGGGGGAAGGAAGGGCAGATGCCCTCTGTCAGAGTTGTGTGTAGCCTGACTTTGCCCCTTTCCTTCTCCCTCCCTCCTCCCCGCCATCAGGTCCCTGAGAGCCAGACTGTGTCGCTCTCCTTCCGAGTCTTTGACCTGGAGCTGCATCCCTCCTGCCGTTACGATGCTCTAGAGGTCTTTGCCGGCTCTGGAACCTCGGGCCAGCGGCTTGGACGCTTCTGCGGGACCTTCCGGCCTGCGCCCCTAGTCGCCCCCGGCAACCAGGTGACCCTGCGGATGATAGCTGACGAGGGCACCGGAGGACGAGGCTTCCTGCTCTGGTACAGCGGGCGGGCCACCTCTGGCACCGGTGAGCCTCCCTCATCTCCAGCTTCCCCTCTCCTGGCCCCGCCCCGGCGCAGGCCCCGCCCCAGCCCTAACCTCAACCCCCAGAGGACCCTGCGCCCCAGCCTAGGGCCACCAAGACTCCCTTGCCCTTTCTCCTCACTAACTGCCCCTTCAGTCCCTCCTCCCCGTCTTCTCTCCCCCTCCCGCTCCCACCCACCCCTCTTCCAGGCCCCCCCCCTGGCGCGAGGCGGAAATGGGTCTTGGACCCGCGGGTGGAATGGGCGGCCTGGGGTTACTGGGACGGTGAGTAACTGCCCGCCCCCCGTCCGCAATCGGGCTCCCTCTGAGGGCCGTGAGGGGGCACCCCAGGACTGGGGGACTAGGTTCCCCTTGCCTGGAGCCCCCTACACCCAGCCCTGGGCTCCCGATTGCGGTCCCATCACCCCCTCTTGGCAGCAGAAGTCTCCCTGGAAATGTTTCAGGCAGGGACCTCCTTGAAAGGGCCAAGTCGAGGGCACCCTCACAGAGTGGGCGCTCTCTAGCCTGCAGAGGAGACTCTCCTGCCGGGTCGGGGAGATGGGATCTCCCAGGGGAAGAGGTGCGGTGTGGCAGCGGGGAAGGGAGGGGCAAGAAGGGAGCCCCCTTTCATCCCCTCAATCTGAGACCCAGACGTCCAAGCTGCCTGCCCGGACCCGGCCTAGAGCTCTCCTCGAGCTGACCGGGGGTCTCCACCGCCCCCGACCCCCCGCCCCTTTTTCCCCTCCCCAGAGCACCAGTTTTGCGGGGGGCGGCTGGAGAAGGCGCAGGGAACCCTGACCACGCCCAACTGGCCAGAGTCCGATTACCCCCCGGGCATCAGCTGTTCCTGGCACATCATCGCACCCCCGGACCAGGTATCAGCCCTGGCTGCCCGCGGGGACTGTAGGAGGTGTCCTCCAGTATGCAGCCAGCAAAGATTTATTGAACATCTTCTGTGTCCCAAGTCCCGAGCTGGCTCTGGTGGGGACCAAAAACAGACCCAGACCCTGCTTGCATGCAAACAAAAACTAAAATTGCAACTGTGACAAGTCTTAGGAGAGCAAGGTACACTGATATAAACTGTGCATGATACTTTCCAGTGAGAGTGGGTATCTGTCACTTGACAGTGAGCCAGTCCTTCGCCTTGCCAACCAAACTGGTGGACGAAAGCCTGTGCAGGGTCCCATGGGGGTGCCCCTCCGAGTGGTGGTGTGAATGCTTTATGGAGGTGGTCAAAGGGGCGCAGGTTGTGAACAAGGTGGATGAGGCAGCTGCGAGCATCTGGAAGGTAGGGCAGGGTGGAGGTAAGAGGGTCAGGGTACTGGTACAGCCTCCACCTCTGCCACCACCAGGTGATTACACTGACTTTCGGGAAGTTCGACCTCGAGCCGGACACCTACTGCCGCTATGACTCTGTCAGCGTGTTCAATGGAGCCGTGAGCGACGACGCCAAGAGACTGGGGAAGTTCTGCGGGGACACGTCCCCTGGGTGAGGAGGCGGGACCTGGATGGGTGGTGGCAGCAGCACCTCGGCTTCTCTGGGTGAGAATCCTGTCTCTGGGTGGAGGTGCAGTTCAGCTGAGAAGGCGGGATCCGAGCTTCAGTGCTCCAAATGGGTGGGCAGAGCAAGTCAGGCAGGCAAAGAGGAGGCTTGGTGTCTGCTGTGGGATCTATGAATCCAGAGATGAATGGAGACTGTGAAGTCGGGAAGCTAAGGCCAGCAACTGAGGGGCAGAGGTCAAAAGGCCACCAGGCTGCGGTGGGAACAAGGTTCAAACCTGCTCTGACTCCTGTCGCAATGCATCACTGCCTGCAGCCCCATCTCCTCCGAAGGGAACGAGCTCCTGGTCCAGTTTGTCTCAGATCTCAGCGTCACCGCTGATGGCTTCTCAGCCTCCTACAGGATCTTGCCAAGGGGTGCTACAGAAAAAGGTCCAGGTCCAAGCCCTCGGGAGGATGCCCAGCCAGGTCCCCACGCCGCTGGCCCTGGCCCTAAGGCTGGAGCTGGGCCCAAAGTCAAGCTGCCCACCAAGCCCAAACTCCAACCTGCAGAGAAGCCAGAGGCCTCACCGGAAGCCCAGACAACTCCAGTGAGCCCCGGTGAGTCTAGGAAGGGGAAAGAAAGGGGTGCCAACTGAAGGGAGCTGTTACAAAAAAGTTCTTCCTTAGCTGGGCATGGCGGCCACACACTTGTAATCCAGCTACTGGGAGGGCTGAGGCAGGAGGATCAAAAGTTTGAGGACAGCCTCAGAAACTTAGTAAGCCCCTGTCCTGAAATAAAAAAAAAGGGCTGGGGATGTTGCAATGTAGTTGAATGGCAGAGCACCACTGGGTTCAATCCCCAGTACCAAAAAAAGTTCTTCCTTGGCTCATTCATTCAACACTCACTGGAGCCTCCTTCTTACCAGTGACTGGTAGTGGGTACTGGGAACCAAAGTTGGATGGAGCTCTGAAGGAGTTCAAATCAATGAGTCTGTTATGGGGAAAGTGGTCCTTCTTACCTGCTGGGTAGATCATCCTCCACAAACAGCCCTCCTCCCTTCTAGATGTACCCAGTGTCTCCTGCCCAAAGCAGTGCCGGAGGACAGGCACTTTGCAGAGCCACTTCTGTGCCAGTGATGTGGGTAAGAAGCCCCATCTCCCTACCCGGCCCTTCCAGCTCCTCTAGCCACAGCCTTCTTCTGGTTCCAGCCCTGCCCTGTCTCCTCATCTCTCACCCCCATTCTCCCACAGTGGTGACTGCAACAGTGAAGTCCATGGTTCGGGGTCCAGGCGAGGGCCTCACTGTCACTGTCAATCTAATTGGTGCTTACAAAACTGGAGGACTAGACCTGCCCTCTCCACCCACTGACACCTCCCTGAAGTTTTATGTGCCCTGCAGGCTGTGCCCACTAATGAAGAAAGGTAATGGAGATGGGAAATGAGAGGGGACACTTACTTAACCACACTAAATTGTTGAGAGGTGTAGAATCCGAGTGAGAAGATCCTTTGACAATGTTTCAGTAATGTGAGCTTCCAATCCCACCCTTCCTCCCCAGGAATTAGTTATCTGATGATGGGCCGGATGGAAGAGAACAGAGGCCCTATACTTCATCCAGAGGGCTTCGTGGTTGTCTACCGACCCAACCAGGACCAGATCCTCACCAACCTAAGTAAGAGGAAGTGCTCCTCCCAAACTATGCAGGCTGCCAAGTCCGAGGCCTGAGACCCAGGCCAGCTCCAACCCCAGGCCTGTGTGCCCCCTTTATGTCCAAATAAATGTTTCTTAACTGAAGAAGGGATCATATCTCTTATTTCTATGGTTTAGGGGCCCATCTTGGGGATTTTGTTCATTAATTCAATAGATTTCATACAGAATAAGGTTTTTTGTTTGTTTGTTTGTTTGTTGTGGTACTGAGGATTGAACCCAGGGGCATTCTACCTCTGTGCTACAACTGCAGCCCTATTTTATTTTTTATTTTGAAACAGGGTCTTGCTAGGTTGATGAGAATCTCACTACTTGCTGAGGCTGGCCTTGAACCTGTATTCCTGCTGTCTCAGCCTCCCAAGTACTGGGATTACAGGTGTTTGCCACTATGCCCAGCTCTTGTGTGCATGTGTGTATGGCGCTGGGGGGATTGAACACAATTGTACCTCCAATCTACACCTCCACCTGTATTTTATTTTTTATTTGGAAACGGTCTTGCCGAGTTGCTGAGAGCCTTGCTAAGTTGCTGAGGCTGGCTTTGAACCTGCGATACTGCTGTCTCAGCCTCCCATGTACTGGGATTACAGGCATGTGCCAGCATGCCTGGCTCA
>PVJS01039223.1:0-10837 GCA_004027185.1 Glis glis
TCATGATTAATCACTACTTTTATGTGCAAGAACGACCACATTTTCAGTTAGATAGAATTCACTGATTGAAATCAAAATGATCACACTTCATGATTGATTACCTCCTAGAGACTGTATCTTTAAAAATTGGTATGCTTGCCGGGCGTAGTGGTGCACGCTTGTAATCCCAGTACTTTGGGAGGCGGAGACCGGAGGATCCAGGTTCGCAGCCAGCCTCAGCTCGCTCGCTCTCTCTCTCTCTCCCTCTCTCCTTAGTGAGGCCCTCTGCAACTTCGTGAGACCCGGTTTCAAAATAAAAAGTATAAAAAATAGGGCTGGGGGTGTAGCGCGGAGGTAGAACGCCCCTGGGTTCAATCCCTGGTACCGCAAAAAAAAAAAAATTGGTATGCCTGACACTGGTAACAGTAAATGATTATTTTATAGAGTTATTTTAAATCAACTTAAATGACACAGATGAGAGAAACTTTCATAACTGAAGTGCAATTCAGAATTGCTAATACTTGACACATTTTTACCATATTCTTCCAAAGAAAAGAAACAAGATTCAGGGAACATAAAGGGAAACTGGATTTGACCAGTGCATGCTGTATGCATGTATTGAAATAGCATGCTGATCCCTATTCATGTATATAATTAAAAACACACTAATCAAAAATGAAAATAAATAATAAAAATAACCTAACCTATTAAAAAGAGAATATTCAGTACTTACGAATTCACCTTCTTCACCAGGATGACCAGGAAACCCATCAAACCCCTTCTCTCCCTAAGAAGACAAGAAGGTAAAATAAATAACTTGGACTCTAAAGGGAAATAAAAAGTGTAACTTGATAGATCCCCGGTCTCACTGAGTTGACCTTTCATTGAGAATCTACTAGATACCAGAAACAATACGTAGAGATATAGAGGAACAAATATTTTTGGCTTCTGTTAGAGAGGAAGCATGAATACCTGTTTGTTTTATTAGTTGGTACATCAAATTATTATTACCATTCCAGGACACTTTCTTAAGCTGTTCTGTTGCAACAGTTCAAACTAAGACTAGTTTCTATTTAAAAGATGAAGGAAAATCATTATTCTTAAAAAGGCCTTTGACTTTGTTTTAGATAACATTAGTTATTTGGTTCATGAGAAATGGTTGTTTATTTCTGTGTGACTCATCTGTTTAGTCTTTCATTTTTTGCTTCTTCTTCCAACCTAAACACACAAACCATCGCCTCTCAAGGAAGTCTGGCTTGCCATTTTATAGCCAGGTTTGTTTATTTAGACTAAAACCAGTCAATAAGATTTGTGAGCCATATTTGATGATCCACAAAGACACAAAAGTCAACACAACCAACCACTGAATCTAACAAACAGGAAGAGCCGAGCGAAGTTCAAAACGCTCCTTCCTTTGGCCTTTGGGGCAGTCGCTGAGTTGCCAAGAACACTTGTCAAGAGATTTCGAAACGTGATTTTCTGATTCCCCAACCTAACATTAAAGAAAAACATGAGGGGGAGCGGAATCTAATGCGAAAACATAACTACAATTTGCTTTTCAAAATTAATCCAAGGGAAAAACACCAAGGGATAACCCTTGTTGTACATGTCTGTTCCTATCACACTATATCTCATTATGATGTATAATTACAATGCGCCAATAAAAGTATATTTTAAAAACAGAAGAGTAAACCTGATCTCCTGGATAGATAGCATGAACAAAATTTAAAACAATGAGCCGGGCGTGGTGGCGCACGCTTGTAATCCCAGTACTTTGGGAGGCGGAGACCGGAGCATCCAGGTTCGCGGCCAGCCTCAGCTCTGTCTCTGTCTCTGTCTCTCCCTCTCTCTCTCTCTCTCTCTCTCTCTCTCTCTATCCATCCTTAGTGAGGCCCTCCGCAACTTCGTGAGACCCGGTTTCAAAATAAAGTATAAAAAATAGGGCCGGGGGTGTAGCGCGGAGGTAGAACGCCCCCGCGTTCAATTCCCGGTACCGCAAAAAAAAAAAAAAAATTAAAACAATGAAATAACAAAAAAGTAATTCTACATTTTACATAGAACTGAATTAATAAGATTAATGTGCAGAGCCATTGAGAGCTCATTCCAACAGCCTCATGGAAAATCTTCCAAAGACAGCATGTGAAAATATGGCGCAGGGTCAACAGGTTGACTTAACCCCTCCTGTGGATTTGTGACCGTGCCCCCATCATGAAGTTGTATTCCTATGAGAAAGGACCTTGCCCACCCTGGATACCTGAGGACCATGTCTGATGAGATACTCTCCCTCACAAGTACTGAGTAGTAATTTTCCTATCAATTGACCCAGAGTTAACAGAGATGCAAATTACCTGCTACATGAAACAAGCAATTATATCTTTTCTCAACATTTAGTACTATAGAAAAGAGGCTGCCGGGCGTGGTGGCGCACACTTGTAATCCCAGTACTTTGGGAGGCGGAGACCGGAGGATCCGGGTTCGAGGCCAGCCTGAGCTCTTTCTCTCTCTCTTTCTCTCTCTTTCTCTCTCTCTCTCTACCTAGTGAGGCCCTCCGCAACTTTGTGAGACCCGGTTTCAAAATAAAGTATAAAAAAATAGGGCCGGGGGTGTAGCGCGGAGGTAGAACACCCCTGGGTTCAATCCCCAGTACCGCAAAAAAAAAAAGAGGCATTTGCAACTGTAAATGTAGACGATGTTGGACAAGTAAAAATCTGGTAAGTAAGTGAAAACTTCTGTGCAGTAGTACAATTTGTGAGCTTGCTTGTCCAATAAATAGAGCATGCCATGGCATGTGTTCAATTCCCAGAACCACATGCACAGAAAAGTAGGCAGCACAATATGGTAGAAAGAATGGGGGACATGGAGTCAGGCAGATGTGGGGATTTAAACCTCAAATGTCTCCTCATAACTGCAATTTGGGGAAAGTATGTTCCTCTCTGAGCCTCAATTTCATATGTGTAAATTACCAGCAACCTCTGAAATGTGTTAATAGGATAAACCTAGAGTTTGTATTCTGTCATTTGCAAGAAAATGGGTGGAACTGGAGATCATAATTTTGAACAAAATCAGCCAGATTCAGAGAGAAGAGTATCGCATGTTTGCTCTGCCATGTGTGGAAGCTAGAGGAATAAAAAACAAAAAAAAGACACCGTGAAAGTAGAAGGGAGGCCGTAGGGCAAAGGAGACAGGGAGGAAGGAAGGGAGGGGAAGGGAGATACTGAAGAGAGAAACTGATCAAATTATGTTTTTATATATGTGCAAACATGCCACAATGGAACCCACCATTCTGTAGAATTAATATGCACCAAAAAGAAAAAGAAAGCTTGTGAAATACATAACATGGGGCCTGGCGTGCGGGGGGTGCTGAAGCGTCATCTCTCTCCCTCCCCCATCCGCACCCCACGTCCACATCCTCACCTTCGTCCCAGGACTCCCATGATCACCTCTGTACCCATCTTCTCCAAAACACTTGACATAGGTATCGCAGCACGCTCTTTCTACAACTGTGTCCTGAAAACAGAATCCGTATCACACACGCTTTTCCATCAGCGTTAGCCTGTGTCACATTACACACTGAAGAGACAAAATGCCCTCAAAGGTTCTTACATTGTTATAATTACTAGAACCTAGTGAAGGATGGTGTTTAAGAAAGGACTTACGAGTTGCTTCAGTAAGATGCTTGGGAGGGATTCTAGGGTGATGCTCAGAGGCTGCCGATATGCAAATCCTCGGCCAAATTCCAGCTCCTGGAGTTCTTCTAACTTACGCACTCCTTCCAGGCCAACGACCAGGAGTCCAGACAGTCCTTCAAAATACCAACAGGTGGGAGATGTAGGTGTGTCCTTTGTAGGGTCTTTGTCTCAGCCCTAGATATTCATCCATAATCCCGTCTGTCTCTTTTTTGGGGGGCTGGGCGACTGGAGGTTGAACCCAGGGGCATTCTACCTCTGAGCTATACCCTCAGCCCTACTTTATTTGTTTATTTTGAAACAGGGTCTCATTACGTTACTGTTATAGTTAGATATGAAATGTCCCCTAAAGAGCTCATTTATTAATGTTGGAGCTGATGTAATTGAGTCATGAGGGTTGTAATCCCAGCAGTGGATAATCCAGGTGGTGACCCAGGCCAGTAGGGTGTGGCTGGAGGCGGGTCCCTGGGGTGCGGCCTTGAGGATTATATTTGGTTCCTCCTCCCCCTGCTCTCTCTTGCTTCCGGTCTCCATGATGTGAGGAGCTGAGCCCATGTGCTCTCCCTCTCTCTACCTCCCTCCACCATGTCCTGAGATTCTTGGTCTCCAGCCTCACACAAACTGAACCTGAAACCGTAAAAAAATAAATCTTCTTTCCTCTAAATGATGTTGTCATGTCTTTATATTATAGCTTTAAGAATGCTGACTGGAACACTAAGGGTCTCAATAAGTTGCAGAGAGCCTCACTAAGTTGCTGAGGCTGGCCATGAACCTGCGATCCTCCTATCTCAGCCTTCCAAGTACTGGGATTACAGGGCTGCACCAACATGCCCGATTGCATATTCTTAATTTTTCCTTAAAAATAAATTATTGGCAATGGAATTGATGTAGGCAAAGTTTACAATCTCTTGTTACCTATTTCCAAATTCTAACCAGAAAAACTACAATAACTTGAACTTCCAGGGGCAACATTTAAGGTAAGTTCAGTGGGAGCATATTATCATTACAAAATATTCCAGCACATCATTGACCATGGAAAACTCATCCCCAGCAGGATATGTTGAATCCGTGTACCAGGGAGGACAAGGGTGAGGGGATCTTCAGTTAAGGGGCTGGATGATCATTCTGAGTTGACTTTAGAGCCTTCACATGACATTAAAAGGGAACAGCCAGTGGCGTGTGTACAGCTGAACACATTCTACTGCCCGAGGGCGTCCAGCAGAGGGGGCTAGTGTGCACAGAACTCAGGCCTGTGCCTTTACTGGTGGCGAAGCTCAGACACAGGGTTGCAACCACCCAGCCCACCTTCTAATTTCCCAAATGTGCCCCATAGACAAGCGCAGCTGCCCTGGGAGATGCGAAGGGAGGAAGAAGTAGGGGTGGGTTTTTTTGTTTGTTTGTTTGTTTGTTTGTTTGTTTGTTTTTTGCAGTACTGGGGATTGAAGCCAGGGGCATTCTACCTCCGAGCTACACCCCTGGCCCTATTTTTTTATATATATACTTTATTTTGAAACCGGGTCTCACTAAGTTGCGGAGGGCCTCACTAAGTAGCTGAGGCTGGCCGCGAACCTGGATCCTCCGGTCTCTGCCTCCCAAGTACTGGGATTACAAGCGTGCACCACCACGCCCAGCTTAGTAGGGGTGTTTAAAGGAGAGCGGCCACGCAAAGAGCGAAGGCCTGCTTTAGGCTGAGTCCAGAGTTTAAGAAAAAAGAGACATATAGTAGCTAAAATAGCAAACTTCACCATTGAAGTAGGAGTTGAAACTCGGAACACCCACCCACACCTCAAAAGCAGATTAAAGCAGATACCAGAGCCGTGCGTGGTGGCGCACGCCTGTAATCCTAGAACTCAGGAGACTGAGAGAGGAGGATCGCAGGTTCAAGACCGGCCTCAGCAACATAGCGAGACTCTCAGCAACCTAGAGAGAGCCTGTTTCAAAAGAAAAAATAGAAAAGGGCTGGGGGTGTAGCTCACAAGGAGAATGCCCCTGGTTTCGACCCCCAGTACCACAAAAAAAGAAGGAAAAAAAAAGCAAATGGCCAGCACTGTCCCGAGAGCTCCCGTATCAGGGATGCCTCTTGGGACTAAGCTTCCGCCGCTGCAGGAGCACCGGGAAGCTTGCAGAGCCCAGTCACAGAGCTGAAGAGCAGCCGGGCCTGGGGAGGAGCCAGGACACCGGGCAAGTCCACACTCACCTCTGCTGCGGAGAAGCTCCGAGGTCGTCTTCAGTCTCTCTAAATCGTCATCCAGGCCATCTGTAAACACTAAAAGGACCTGTTGTTTATGGGGAGGGGGAGACAGAGAGGGGAGGGGAGAGAAGGAGGAGGGGAGGGAGCAGGAGTAATCGACGGAAAGTAGGCAGGGAAGAGGGGAGGGGGAGGAGAACACGGATGTTATAAATGCACATTTCTTCAAAATACAAGCCTCAACTCTTCTCATAGCGCCCAGATTTTCACTTTCTTCCTTTTACCAATCCATTTGTTACTCTATTACACATATCTTTATGGGGGGAGGGGCACTAGGGATTGAACACAGGGGCATTCTGCCTCTGAGCTATACCCAGAGCCCTATTTTATTTTTTATTTTGAAACAGGGTCTCACTAAGTTGCTGAGGGGCTCACTAAACTGCTAAGGCTGGCCTCGAACCTGTGATCCTCCTGTCTCAGCCTCCCAAGTACTGGGATTACAGGCGTGCACCACCATGCCCAGCTTTTATTACACATTTCATTTTTACTTCAACCTTCCCCTTTCCGCGGAGGGGGGGATCTGAACCAGCTTAAACTGTGCACTTAATAATACCATCCCAAAATTGTCTTATAATATTCATCTTTACCAATTCAAAAACACCAAAATGTTGACAGGTTTTAGAAAGTGTGCTTGTGTGTGTGTGAGAGAGAGAGAGAGAGAATAGAGGAAAACAGAGTTATAGGTACTAATGGCTATTGTTGTTTTGTTATGTTTTATTGCATTTTCTACAATTAAAATGTTACTTTTACTCAGAAATTTTTACTTTAAAACATAAATTATATTTATCAAGAAATAAATCCAGCCAGGCGTGGTGGTGCACACCTGTAATCCCAGTAACTTGGGAGGCTGAGAAAAGAGAATCGCAGGTTCAAGGTCAGCCTCAACAACTTAACAAGACCCTCAGCAACTTAGAAGGACCCTATTTCAAAAATAAAATAAGGCCGGGGGTGTAGCTTCAAGGCAGAATGCCCCTGGGTTCAATCCCCAGTACCAGAAAAGAAGAGAAAAGGAAAGAGGAAGGAAGGAAGGGAGGGAGGGAGGACTTGGGAGGCTGAGACGGGAGGATCTGCGTTCGCCGCCAGCCTTAGCTACTTAGTGAGGCCCTCCGCAACTTAGTGAGACCCTGTTTCCAAATAAAGAACAAAAAATAGGGCTGGGGGTGGAGCTTGGAGGTAGAATGCCCCTGGGTTCAATCCCCAGTTCTGCAAAAAAAAAAAAAAAAAAAAAGGAATCACTAAACGTAAGTCCCATGCTCGGCGATGCCACTCCCATGGGATCTTTCCTCTGGGTGGACTGTGGGTGCAGGGCTCAGGTGCAGCAGGAAGGGAGGAAGGGATTGAGGGACAGGCTGCGCTACAGAGCCATTGGCTGTCACTAAACACAGTTCAAGGTGCCAACTGGAAAGGTAGTGGCCAACTGTAAATAGCGATGTGTGACCACAAGAAACTAAGTCCAGAACCATCCTCCATCCTGAACCACTCCAAGCTGCCTTTGGAATGACTTCCTGCCCTGGAAGAATCTAGACCACGGAACTGTGGGCAATTTGAGGGTAGGAACCTTAATCTTTGATCCCCACTGGCATTCTGCAGCACAGAGCCCGGAGGGCGTAATAAATACTTTATATGATTAAATGAAAACGCATCTCGTATTGGTTCTGGATAGGAGAGAGCATGATGCTCTCCTCCTGTAGTCTCTCCAGGGAAGAACATTCAGTCGGGCTCAGCTACAAGACCCCTCCCCACGCTCCCCTGCCTGAGGGCTCCGCAGCAGGGCTCCTGGAGAGTGTTACCTTCACTTTCGCAGAAGACGATTGGATAGCGTGATCTCCCAGGGACTGCAGAAAGTCTGTATCCATCTGGTTGCTCTTGGCAGCCTGATGAACCAAGAACTTCTGGATCATCTCGCCACTGTAGGCCTCAAAGCCGGAGTCAAAGCTAAGCTGGCCATCTGAGCCAGGAAGCAGGTAGCGGAACCTGGGGTCAATCTGACCAGGAGCGCCACAGCTGACACTGGAAAGCGAAGCCAGCTGCCGCATCAGCTCTGGCAGCAACTTCTGAAGTTTCTGCTGAACTTGCCTCGAGGGAGCTGAGAGATCAATTCCTACAGACAGGTCCATGGCGCATCCTTCGAAGATGGAGAAGAAAATAAAATTAGTCATCTACAGCTGCAGACGATGCCAGCAGAAGAACCCCCAGCCAACCCACAGAAGTATAAGCTAAATAATGGTGGTTACGCTGGGGGGATTTTTTTGTTACACAGCCAAAGCTAACCAATACAGTACATATTGCTTCATGCCTCTGTCCCTGCAGATCCCATATCTTTTGCCTAAAGTATCTTTTCCCATTCTCCCACTCTGGTCTAGTTAACATATGTAAGTCCTTCAGCCGGGCGTGATGGCACACGCTTGTAATCCCAGTACTGGGGAGGCTGAGACGGGAGGATCTCAGCTTCACTGCCAGCCTCAGCAACTTAATGAGGTCCTCCACACCTTAGATCTTGTTTCAAAATAAAAGATAAAATTGAGCTGGGGTGTAGCTCAGAGGTAGAATACCCCTGGGATCAATCCCCATACCACAAAATAATGATAAAATAATAATAATAATAATAATATAATAAGTCCTTCAAGGAGAAGTTCAAGTGCTTGCCCTACCCGATCCCAAGCACTCTCTGACCCTGGAACCCACCTCCTCAAGTTAAGGTATTAAATGTCCCTGCAGGTCCATAGTGACCTTGTTGACCTCTGCCTACTAACCAAGGATTCCTTGAGAGTAGGTGCTATGTCATCTTATTTTCCTATTAAGATGCTCATTAAACATGTGACAAATAAGTGAAGTAGTGGCTGTAAGGGACCCTTGAGTCGCCTTCAGCCATATTTGTAACTATTTCCTCCTCCCCTGAAAGTTGTCTTCCTTATCTACCACCCGTACATCCACCTTGCTTCAGGGGTGTAGGAGCACATTAGAAAATATTAGGACTGAATATCTCCTCCTCCATTTTCTTTTTCTTCTGCCTGAAAATTGTGAAGCCCTCCTGGGAGGCTATATCTAGAATTTGAAGGCCTGATGATATTTCGGGCTATACCTACACGCTCACAGGTGTATATTAAGGCCGTCCACAAAATTCTACTGAGGATGCAAAAGTTGATGGTCAATAAACACATCTGGGTTAGGATCTAGATGAATAAATTAAATATAACTTATCAACTATAAAAGGCCACTTTTTTTTTCTTTGTGGTACTTGGGGATTGAACCCAGGGGCATTCTACCTCTGAGCTCCACCCCCAACCCAATTTTTTTTCATTCTTTATTTTGAAACTGGGTCTCACTAAGTTGCGGAGGGCCTCGCTAAGTAACTGAGACTGGCCACGAACCTGCGATCCTCCTGTCTCAGCCTCCCAAGTACTGGGATTACAAGCGTGCACCACCACACCTGGCTAAAAGGCCACTAGTATTCATCACATCTGGACAAAATAATATATATATATATAACTTAGGTCTATCCAAGGCAAGCCTGCTCATGTGGACATTTTTCTCTTTAAACCTTCACTTCTTATTGAAATATTTGACTCAGAATCAGTAAAAACAAAACTGCAGATTTGGGGGTGGGGACAGTTTGGGGGAAAATGAATATGTGGTAGACCCTTCACCAGTGAAAAAGGTCACCGACAGCAGCTTAGTTTCCCAAGGACCTGCGAGCCAGGGCTGAGCCAGGAGTTCTCAATTCCCCACTATGGTACTCCAGACTAGCGGGTCAGATGTGTTCCCAGCATTGCAGGACAGAAAGTGTTCTCCTTGCCTTCCCCCTATAAACAGCGGGGTTTTATTGGGTTTTTTAAATCTCTCTTTCAAATTCACGGAGAAGAGCTTGTGCAAATCCCACTTCTATATTAGACCTATTGTCAGAAAAGAGGAATTTCCTGTTGTCAGTAAGGGCATACGATTCCAATTACATTTCTAATTTACATTTTCCCCGAGAACATTTGCAGCTGCCTGTATTCTACAATTGACAGCTGCAAGGAGCAGTTTCTCTCGCTGCTAATGGGGAGGGCTGAAGCTTGCCAGGTCGTCCCTAAGGTCTTTTTCTGCTTTGTGATTCTAGAATTCTGTAGCTAATTAGGTTTCAGCCATCATTAAAGTGTCTAGCCAATTTCATCGGAAACGTTAAAGACAACGCTGAAGATAAACATAAATCCTAATTTACTACATGGTGTGAAATGAACTGAGAAGAGAAGCAGGAATCCTCTCTCTCCTCCCCCAGGATAATGCCCACCTGCGATACAAACAAAAAGTAGGACTTTGGTACCTGAAGAACCTGAACTGGTTACTCAAGGAAATCCCATAATCCATGCCTTTTTCTAAATATAATGATAAACTTGCATTCTTTTGTAATTTCTAAATTCACCTACACTGCTAAAAAGAAATGATCTTCTTTAGACAGTATAAGCAATGATATTTCTTTAATATCAAATTGGACTTTCAGCCGGACGTGGTGGCACATACCTACAATCCCAAAACTTGGAAGGCTGAAACAGGAGGGTCCAGGTTGGAGGCCAGCACACCATAATGGCGAGACCAGTTCAAAATAAAATGGGCTGAGGTGTGGCTTAGAGGTAGAATGCCCCTGGGTTCAATCCCCAGTACCACAAAAAAACAAAAGTGGGGACTTTAAAGGTCTAATAGGAGGCAGAAATTTCATCTTCATCTTCCAAAACTAAGCCTCAGCCTCCAAAATAAAGCCTGGTCTACGTTAGGCCCCAGCTTCTCATAAAAAAAAAAAAGGCACCCTCTGCAAACATAATGATTAGACTTGGGCTTTTGACATCAAACTACTGAGGCCGGGCATGGTGGCGCAGACTTGTAATCCAGTACTTGGGAGGCTGAGACAGGAGGATCCCGGTTCACAGCCAGCCTCAGCTACTTAGTG
>PVJS01039224.1:0-19005 GCA_004027185.1 Glis glis
GGTAGTGATGGAGGAGATGGGGTAGTGATGGAGGAGATGGGGTAGTGATGGAGATGGGGTAGGGATGGAGGAGATGGGGTAGTGATGGAGGAGATGGGGTAGTGATGGAGGAGATGGGGTAGTGATGGAGGAGATGGGGTAGGGATGGAGGAGATGGGCTATGGTGTGAGGCTTCCTGGGCTGGAGCCCTGCTCCATTCACTCAGCAATATTGCACCCCCAGGCATGTTACCCAGTCTCTCTGAGCCTTTGTTTCTTCATCTAGAATAGGAGTAGTAAAAGTTTCTACTTCATGGATTATTGTGAAGATTAAGTGAGATAATACATGGAAACTTGTGCTGGGCAGTGTCTGTTTACCCTGTCCTCCCTTCCCCTCCCAGATCCTTCTCTATCCTTCTCCACTCTGCTTTCTGCCCCAGAGGCTCACCTGCAGGGACCACATCTCATATCCTCTGATTCCCCACTGGCTTGGCTAATGGGGAGCCTCAGCAAGAGACCAGAAATCAGAAGGAGGATCTGGGGTATTTATTCACCCAACCCCTCTCTGAAGGATGCTCCAGGGTCCAACTGTGTCCCTAGACTGAAGGCTGAAACTCCTTTCACATGGTCTCCACGTGTACCCTCTGGGGTCTGATAACTGCTAACTTCCTTGGCCTTTCAAGCCCCACTGCTACCAGTCTTGGGACACCACACGAGCCCTTGTTACTCCTTACACTCTGTTCACATCTTTATCAAGCTCACGTCAGATGATTCCAATTTGTTCTTTTGTTTCCCATTGGGACCTGGACTGCCACGTAGTGATCGCCACATAATGGAAATTCAGTTTATTCATTCAAATACTCACCAAGGGCCCACTGTGTACCAGGGGCTATTCTACCTAGTAGAGGTTTAATGATGATTATTAGCCTCTTGGAGCATTCATTCTGGTGGTGGCTTTGCTGATATTTATTGAGCACTTACTATGTGGCAGCTACTGCTCAAAGTGCTAAGTACTAACTCACACAATCTTTACAACAAGTCTATGATGTAGAGACCATTATTATCACCAGGTGAGAGATGAGAAAACTAAGGTTCAAGGAGATTAGATTGAGTTATTTTCCATGCTAGTAAATGACAGAGCCAAAATTCAAAGCATTAATGTCATAATAACAGGAACAGTGAATATTGACTAGTAATATAATAGCAATGGGAGCTAAGATTTATTCAATATAACTCCATGGCAGTCACTGTGCCTGGTCTTCTATATGGCTTAACTCGGCTAATTCTCATGGCAATCCCATATGGTTGGTGTCATTGTTATTCCTACTTCCACTTGCAAACAGAGACAGTGAGTCTTCTCTGACCACACTATCTGAAGTTCACAGCCCTGTCCTTCTGGCGCTTATTTCCCCTTCCTTTATTTCTTTTTTTTCCATATCATTTATCACCACTGGGTATACCCTGCATTTTTCTAATAATTTCGTGTTTTGTCTGTCTCCTCTCCTGGAATGAAGTCTCTGTAAGGATGGGAATTTTATATGCCTTGTTCACTTGTATATTTTCAGTACCTGGAACCGTGTCTGGAACATAATGGATGCTTGAAAACTATCTATTGAGGGAATGAATGAAACTCAAAGTGGTCAAAATGTAAAGATCACAGGGACCCACAGGCATTTGGAGGCAGAGCAGGTGTGAAACCTCAGGTACCTTCCAAGTTGTCACTTGCCTTTTCGACTAAGATCTCTTTAATTCGCACATTGGCAGATTGGAGGTTGGGGTAGAATTTGGAGAGTTGAGTCGAGTTCTTGGACTGACACTAGTGTCCTGGTCAGTCTGGGTACATCGCTCCCCTGTCTTGGTCTTGGTTTTTATCCCCCTTATCCTAAGCTAACATCCTTTCAGCCCTGACCTGTCTAACAAATGGTGACTACCCCAGGCTGACAACGGGGCCATTATGTCCAGGGACAGGAGAATGGCTGGTAGCGCCTGAGAGAGGCCCAGCCTTCTCCTTCTTTGTTTCTGCCTCCACAGGCTGGGCAGGTTGTTGAGGGAGCATCTCCCAGAGGGTTTTGGCAGGGCCAGAGAATTCTTCAGGGGCTGCTTCCTTCTTCTGACTCACCTGCACAGTTTACATCACCACAATGCAGGCTGGGGGAGGGAGCTGCGACCCTCAGAGACTCTGTGTGCTTTTCCAGGGTTTTAAGCTTGGCAGGACAATTTATTTAGATACAAATTTGTATTGTTCTTGCCACTGTAGAAGAATTGAAAGAGATCAGATGGCTTTAAAAGAATAAAAACAAAAAAAGCTCTTTTTTATCTGCCCAAGTGGGAAACAAGGTTGGGAATAGAGAATTTTGCTTTCTGAAGGTACTGGATGGTGAAAAGAGAAGGTTAATGGGTTAGGGAGGGAGGGAGATGAAGGACTTTGTAGTTGATGAAACACTTTCCTGGAAGGGAAGAAGGGAACTGTGTTCACCAGGGTCCAACCTGGGAAAGAGAGGCCACCTTAAATATTTACAACAAAGAGAATGTAGTAAGGGTAATTGGTTAGCAGGTGATGGGATTACTGAGAAACCAAACAGGGATGGGAACGCCTCTCTGAGATTAGCAAGAGGAGGGAGCCTAGTTGCCCTAGGTTGGCAGAATAAAGGGAGTGATCCTGAGGACAACTGAAACCAGGCCTGGCCTGTACAGTGGAGCTGGAGGCTAAGGAGATGCTGGAGCCTCAGAGAAGATGCTGGAACCTCAGAGGAGATGCTGGAGCCACAGGGGAGCTGCTGGAGTTTCAGAGGAGAGGCTGGAGTCAGAGGAAATGCTGAAGCTTTAAGAAGAGATGCAGAAGCCACAGAGGGGATGTGAGATGTTGGATCTACAAAGAAGATGCTGGAGCCACAAAGAAGATGCTGGAGCCATAGAGAAGATGCTGGAGCCACAGGGAAGATGCTGGAGTCAGAAGAGATGCTGGAGCTTCAGAAGAGATGTTGGAGCTTCAGAGGAGATGCAGGAGTCACAGAGGAGATGTGAGATGCTGGAGCCATAGAGAAGCCACAGAGAAGATGCTGGAGTCAACGGGGATGCTGGAGCTTCAGAGGAGATGCTGGAGCTTCAGAGATGTTGGAGCTTCAGAGAAGATTCAGGAGCCACAGAGGAGAATCAATAGCTGCTAGATATGCTCCTTTAAGAAAGAGAGAGAGAGAGAGAGAGAGAGAGAGAGAGAGAGAGACTTGGCTTTTCCCCTTCACATCTAGACCTCTATCAGTGCTTAACTTTGGGATAAGCTGGAGAACTGTGTCCTGTTTCCAAGCAGAGACCAAAAGCCGAGGTCTTCTGGTGATCTGGATAAGATACCTGGGTCTGAACACTGAAGCAAAGCCTTGGGAGCCTCAAAGACTCCTGTCCCTTTAGGCACAGAGGAGTACAGCTTTCTGTCTTTGGGTGACTGGGAAGAACTTGTGGAATAAAATCAATCCACCCTACAAGACTTACCAATGTTTTCACACCCTATCTCCACAGCCTAATTTTTTGGTCTGATTGAAGCCAGCTTCTGGAGATCCAACCCAAATGCCAATAATAGTACCACTCCAGGATTACCCCTGGAGCTCCAGCATCTCCTCTGTGGCTCCGGCTCCCAGTGTACATTGGTACTTGGCTAATTTAGACATTGTACTCTAAGTTTGTGATTTTCTGTTTTCTGTGCAGAATAATGCAAAGTGAACTGTGGGAGCAGACAAGTGGGCTTCCTCAGTCTCCATGGCAATGCCCAAGGAGGGCTCCACTTCTGTCTCCCTATGAAGGTGCACTGGTGGACAGCTGCCTTGAGGTTTGTCTCTGTGTTGGAAGTTCATATCTACCTCTTCCTACAGAGTTGGACCACTTGTCTGACCAGAGGAGTTCCTGTTCCTTCCTGTTCTCACATAGCTCTGCTGCATGGAGAGGAGTTCAATTCAATTTAATCAAACAGGATTGTTGAACATTAATTATGTACCAGGTTATATGCTAGGCTCCCTGGTGGGCACAAGATGAGTAATGGAAGGTTCCTGCAACCTGAATGCTCACCCCTGGACTTAGAAATCCAAGCAGCACCCAAGGAAAGGCTCAGCTCTTCCCTAACAGAGGGGTGCTTATTTTCTGCACCCAGAGCTGTTGCTTCATTGCCTCTTTACAGTGGATTTGGAGACACCCCTGCCCCCTGGGCATGAGGTTGCACAGACAATGTCAACCTTTATCTTTCCTAGGTTCTGCAGGGAAAAGCTAGATTAGCTATGTGGAGTGACCCACTGTGAGAGACCCAGAAGAACATCCGTGTGAGACTGTGGGGTTCCCTTAAATAAAAGGGAAGCTATTTCTCTTCAGGTCTTAGATGCAGAGTGGAGGCAGGGGGATGCCTGAGATGACCTTCAGAGCCTGTCAGCCTTCAGAACCTCTGGTCTTTTGAGATCATGCTCCCTTCCTAGTCTGGCTCAACGGATGCTGTGTTTCCAGATTGTGGCTTTTCTTTCTGATTTACGCAGTGGTCCAATGGAGCAGAGAAAGAGTCGGCTCATCCTGTTCTCACACAGCTCTGCTGCACGGAGACCCATCTGGAGAGCAAAGCCCATCAGAAACCCCATCACCAGAAGTACAGGGGAGGCCAGCCTGTGGTCCCAGGAGGCTGATTAAGTAGTGACAGAAGCAGGAGCACACGTAGAGGGAGGTGAGAGGAGCAGAGTGACATCCTCTTCATTTTACCGGACACTCCTTCCCACCAGCACATCTTGTACGCCCTACAAGGCCTTTTCCAGTGAGACAGGGAGTTTAGCACCCATCTGTGGAGAGAACAGGTGCAGTAGATGGTGGTGGGCACAGTCCCTGGATGCTGAGCTGTGTGGGGACCTGGTGCGATGAACCGCTGTGCTCTGAGAGAGGCAGCTTGGTGGAGGGAAGACTGGCTTGCCAGGGACTTTGCATCTCCTTCTATAAGCCTCTCTGCCCACACTGACTCCCGAGCTCCTGTGGCTTTGCATTCAACCTTTCTTTTAACTGCTTCTTTAAACATCCCAAGACAAGAATACAAGACGCCTCTTAAGGCTAATTAATGCTGCCTTCACATCTCACCTCTGCTTCCTACTTACTAGTTGAGTATCTTTGGGCAACTTAGCCTCTTTGTTGCCTCAGTTTTATCACCTGCATGATATAGTTACCAGTAGTACCTACCTGACCAAAAATAAACCACCACCACCAACAACAAAAAACACAAAACAAAACAAGAAAACATATGTAAAGTGCCAAGCACAGTCCTACCACATAGCAGATATTTAATAAATACTAGATCCTGTACTCTCATCTCCACAAAGCCATCATCAGGTCCCAGAGGCCGAGTCTATGTCTCATTAAATATTCTTCTTGTTACTAGGATGGCACCTTGCACATATTGGTGACCCGAATACTGGTGGATTGATTGAGAGTCATGGGGGCTGATGGTTGTTGAAGGAAACTGGGTGACTTGGGGGGTGTTTCAATGCCTGAGTATGGAATGTGATTTGAAGTGGTCCTCAGGAGCTTCTGTCCAGTTGGGGCTCAGGAAGACATGCAAAGAGTCAAGAATATCATCTGGGGATGCTTCTGTGTAGGACTTACTGCATCCGCACCACTGTCGGGACGATCCCTTGCTCGTTGGCCTGTGGCTGGAGAGACACTGGGTCACTGGGGATGCTCTCTTTAATGGAGCCAGGACCTCCCGCCCCCGCGTCGCTCCACCACTGCACATCCCAGCGGTGGCTCCATTTCTCTCGTGTTTAGTTTCAGCCCACTTACTCCAGCATTGTTGTCATGGTGATTATATTTACGGAGTGCTGACAGAGGGCTTGGCAACACGGCAGATAAAGAGATGCTGCGGTACATGCCTTCCAGCTATTCCAACTGCCACCACCTCCTCATTTTGTTCTGGAAGATTCTGAAAGACTTATTCCCCTGTTGGGTCTTGGATGGAGGTTAATAGGGCAGTACTTCCCAAGTGAAAGAGCGGGGACCACTTGCGTTCAGATGTTGTGAAAATGCAGATTCTGCATCTCCTCTTTGGACCTACTGAGCCGCAGTCTGAGCGTGCCTATCGTGTAGTGTAAGTGTGCCTGTAGTGTAAGTTCTCCACGAGGCCCTTAGGTCCAACAAGTTTTGAGAAATCCTGCTCTTGAACATCCCTTGAGAGGAAAAGAAAAATAAGGAAACAGGCAGGGTATAAGCATGCCATCTGCTTTCTGGGACCCGATAGGCATAGAACAATATAATAACCTGATAGAAAGATAGAAGATATAAAATTATGTAATTGGCAGGAATATGGATGGAATTAGAGTATGCTAAGTGAGATCAACCCAGTCTTAGAAAATCAAGGGTTGAATGTTTTCTCTCATGTGTGGAAACCAGAGAGAAAATAGGAAAGAAAAGGGACTTTAGATAATTGAGGAGACTGACCAGTAGAATAGTGGAAGGGGATAGGGGGAGGGAGATGGGGAAGGAAAAAGAAGAGCTGATGAAAGCGATAGTTCAAATTATGCTATGCCCATGTAGGAAAGTATCACTACTGGCCGGGCGTGGTGGCACACGCTTGTAATCCCAGTACTTGGGAGGCGGAGACCGGAGGATCCGGGTTCGTGGCCAGCCTCAGCTCCTTAGTGAGGCCCTCCGGAACTTTGTGAGACCTGGTTTCAAAATAAAGTATAATAAATAGGGCCGGGGGTGTAGCTCGGAGGTAGAATGCCCCTGGGTTCAATCCCAGTACCGCAAAAAAAAAAAAAAAAGAAAGTATCACTGTTATGTATGGGGAGGGATGGGTAGTGGGGTGGGACCTGAAGGGAAACACACCAAGACTTGCATCCATGTTTGTACGACTTTGGACCTCGCTATGATGTATTCTTACAGTGCACCAATGAAAGTATTAAAAATGAAAGGCTTAATGAAGAAATACTGCCTATCCCTTTGTCTTAAGCCACTTGTTCTTGGAATCCAACGTGAGTCAGAAAGCTGTGCTTGGCATTGCTTTGTTCTAGAGTCCAAACCATTTATAAGAAATGAGTGTGCATGAGTGAGGTCTTAGAAATGAAATCTTGTAAGTAATCTTTATGAAGCTGATAGTAGTCACTACTGTTTCCCGAGTGTGTGATACTGGCTGCACATTCTTCTAAGTGCCTTATGTGCATAAAGCTCATTCAATGCTCACTACAACCCCTGGAAACCTGTAATAATACTATCCAATTTTGTAGTTGAAGAAACTGAGGTGGGGAGAGGTTAAATAAATTGCTCAAAATAAGAAAGCTGGCAGCGGAGTCAGGATTTTTTTTTCTTGTGGTACTGGGGATTGAACCCAGGGGCGTTCTACCTCCGCGCTATGCCCCCGGCCCTATTATTTATACTTTATTTTGAAACCGGGTCTCACGAAGTTGCGGAGGGCCTCACTAAGTAGACAGAAAGAGAGAGAGAGAGAGAGAGAGAGAGAGAGCTGAGGCTGGCCACGAACCCGGATCCTCCGGTCTCCGCCTCCCAAAGTACTGGGATTACAAGTATGCGCCACCATGCCCGGCTAGGATTTAAAGCCAGGAATTCTGCCCTCCTGAATGTATGCTGTGCCGACTTCTCATGTGATAAAATACACCTGTGTTTGTTGAAGCATTTTCATATTGTTGCCTCCAATATTCATTCAAGAAACTCTGAGTCGCTTCCTGTGTGCTGCCAAATCTTTCCCCTTATAAAGTGCCCAGCCTTGGGTATTTTGTTATAATAATGGAAAGTAGACTATCACAGATAGAGAATTAGGATTGGGGATAGTTTTAGGGGAAGAGTAAAGGATTTAGCTTGGATCATGTTGCATTTAAAGGGCCAAGAAATCTAAGTATTGAACATATGCAAGAGTACTGAAATAGTGATATATATATATATGTAAGACTTACTTTCTATTATGGAGAAAGTTTTTTGTTATCTGATGGTTCTAATTGAAACTTGTGTGGATCCCACCCTTATAAGCCCCTCTACCTTAAACAGGAGAAGTGTTCTGTTTTTAAAGGACCTAGTTTTACTTACTAGTGATAGGGAACATATGTACTGGGTAGAAACATTACTCGACTCTGATGTTTAGAAATGAAATTTTATTGTTTTAAAATTGAGCTCAGCTACCATTTTTTGATGATGGTTTAAACTTTTTTCCCCGCTCCTCAAAGTGACTTAGCCACTTCTGGTTTAAGATTTCGTCAAATCTGGGTTAATCTTTTTAAAACAGGACTTGGTTTTTCATTTTGTTTTCTTTTTGTCCTTTCTTGACCTTTCCCCCTTCCCTGGTGCCTTCTGAGTCAAGGTAAGCATATGTAGTATTATGTCAGTAGTGACACTGTTTAACAGTGCCTAGGAAATTTATTCACCTATCTCCTAGTGTGGGAAAACAAATTTTAAAATGTTAATTTATGTGCATTTTAGTCTGTATCTTTTCTCCTTTAGTTTTGAAGAGATGGTTTATAAGTGGCAAGAAGTAGGGTTTGCATCATGAATCATGGAGTCTGAACACAGGCTGCCTGAGTTCAAGTCCCAGTTTATCTCTTGCCTGGCTATGTGGCTTGGAGGAAGTTATTGAGCCTCTTGTGTCTAATTTTCCTTGCCCATAAAATGGGATAACAATAGGATCCACCTCATAAAGTTTTTGTGAGAATTAAATGAACTAACATATGTATAGTGCTTTGAATGGTGCTTAGCACATCAAGGGGGCACACAAGTTTTAAATATTACTTATTCCTTGCCTTGCACAGGGTGGAATAAAGAAGCTACGTTAAAACCAAAGGCTGTCTGCCATTTGTAAAAGCCTAAAAAGCCCAGGAAGCTTTCCAGGTGTCCTAGAATGTGAGGGAAAAAGAGGGAGATGAACGCCTTAGACCAAGGCAGAGCGAAGACATTCCACAGGGCTGGTTGGCAATTATCCTGGTGGTGCCTGAAAGAGGAGGTGAGTCTTGAAGGAAATGGCGGTGTGGGGGAGTCAAGGGAGACTGGACTTAGAGCACGGTAACCTCTGAACCTGAAGGAACTGTAGAAACTGGCACAGGGACATCCTAACAGGTACTAGATTAACTCATGGCCCCTGATCAGAGGAGCATCTTCATTGTTGGCACAGTTCTGGGGGAGAAGTCTCGGATGACAGTGGAAGATTGAATCTCTCACGCCTCCTGGGGGGCTCAGAACTTGGAGTGAGATACAAATGGCTTTAAAGAAAGTGCAAACTTAAGACAGGCATGGTGGCACCTATCTGTCATCCTAGTACTTGGGAGGCTGAGACAGGAAGATCACAGTTGAGGCCAGACTCAGCAACTTAGTGAGACCCTGTTTCAAAATAAAAAATAAAAAGGGCTGGGGGTGTAGCTCAGAGGTAGAATGCCCCAGGTTCCATCCCCAGTACCTGCCTAAGTAAAAAGGAGAGGAAATGCAAACTTAGGATATGTCGTGCACAGGTGAGTTAACATGGGCATAACCAGTTTCAGGTAGGAATATGGAACGGAGGGGCAGATAAATGTTGCCTGTATGACGTTTTATTTTTAATGAAGGAAAAATGCCCTTTTCCCCTTCCTCCTTTCTCTTCCCTTAGGAGAAATAGAAGTAGAGTTCTATCTCTGAGTTTAACCAGGACCTCCCTAGAGTAGCAGTCAGGCAGGAAGATTTAGCCCCCTTCCTCTCCACTTCCCTCATACCTCTCCTGGAGAGTGACTGCCCTTCTGTTTTTCGCTTCCTGTCCTGCTTTTAAGGGCTCCCCTGTGCAGCTGCTCCACAGCTGGTGGCCCCCCAGTCACCTCCTGCCCCCATCACTTCCCTGTTGAAGGGGGCTTGGGGAGAGTGGGAAGGTGCTACATCAATATACGACATTTCCTCCCCTTCCCCCTCAGCTGTGCAGCTCAGCTGCGCGTCCTCTAGCACCCACAAAATCAAACACCTGCCTTCCAGATGTTTGCACCTAAAGACCAGCTAAGCTGACTGCAACCGGTTCCTGAGAACGGAGACAGGTATTTAGTTGATAGCAACATTAAATGAAATTCTTGGCCTGAAAATGACTGGGGTGGTGGTGGTGGGGGGTTGTCTTTTCCATTCCTCTACTTGAGAGAAGCATGAAACTAAACAGTTGAATTTTTTATGCATTTAAGATATCTGATGGAAGAGTCTACAATTTCCCTGGGGTTCATTGTCAGAGGTTTTTCTTTATGACCAACAATATTTCTTTCTAGTATTAAGCGAAGCAGGTTCATACAATGCAGAGTTTATAAGGAATAATCACTCTTCCTTTTTCCCCAGAGTAAACTGTTAGAAGGAGAGAAAGTGTGGTGGTGGGGAATGAGCACCGTCTTTGGGGTCATACAAACCTGTGTCTGAATCCAGGCCTAGACCCATACTAGCTATGATTTGCCTTAACTTTCATGTCTCAATTTTGTCCTCTTTAAAATTTTGATAGTAGCACCTGTCTGGAAGAGTTATGTGGACTAAATGGATAATGCATGTGCATTGCTAGCATTGTTGTGGACTCAGAGTAAGCCCTCAGCAAGTCAAAGTTGTTGTTCTTATTATCATGGATAGCCTGTTTCTTAATTTAGGCAAAAGAAAAAAGAAAAAAAAAGGAAGGAAGAAAGAAAGAGAGAAAGAAAGAAAGACAAAAAAGATGTCCTACCTTACTTGCCATTAGTCCACTCATTCTGGTGCCTGTTTATGTAAGTGTTGCACAAAACACAACAGCCCACTAACACTTTTACTTTAGTCCAGAGTTTTTAAGGGTGCGCTTGTGGTCTACCTTCATCAGAATCACCTGGGGACACTTATTAAAACTAATGAATCCTGTGCCCTGTCGCAGCTATTGATTCAGAATCTGGTGATTGGGCCAGAGAACCAGCATTTTATAAAGCACCCCAAATAATTCAGATCACCTCGAAGTTTGAGGGCTAATTCTAGGGTATGCTAGTAAGGTCAGGTAGCTCACAGGTCAAAGCAGGGATGTCACCTGATGCCCCCTGCTGCACAGAGCAGGAGCTTTTCTGTGTGCTTCTTTGTTCTTCCCAAGAGCTGGCATTCAGCTGGTGCTCCCTTTCCTGGAATCTCAGGGGCACAGAATGTCAGCATTTCAAACAACCTCGAAGGTCACTTCATCCAATCTCTCACTAAGTGCAAGAATCCCTTTTATGGAAACCTACAGAGTAGACTGTGGGTTCTCTGAGGAACTGTTGGAGGTGGGATGAAAGAGCAGGAGCCCAGGACCAGGATAACAGGAAGAGAGAGGTTTGGACATGGCCTGCAGCAGCTGGTAGTATCTAGGGGATGCTGGTGGCATGGAGTCCTCAGCACTGGCTGTGGTGAGGAGACACAGAGGAAGTAGAAGGTAGGGCGTGCCGTGTCCCCTGCATCCAGATGGAAGCTGAGTAATCTAGTCAATCATTCCAGTGTTTCCAATGACCAGATATTGGATGCCAGAGTTTTGAGAAGTTCAGGGTCCCTCTTGAGAATAAAGTGTGGATCAAAGGAGACAAATGCAATAGGAAGAAAGGGGAAAATAAAACCCAACAAGATGTAGGCAAATGTTGGTCATTAAATAAATAAATGAATAAATGAATGTATGAAGTCCTACTGTGTAAAAAGCCCTGGATCTACATGGAGCAGTCAAACACGAACTCTCCTGTCAAGGGACAGCACAGTGTGTGGGAACAGTGAAGGCACTGGAAAAATTCAAGTCCAGACTCACCTGGGAAGTGCTCTGATCTTACTGAGTCTCAGATTTCTCAAACTGCAAATGGTATAAAGAATAACTACTTTTCTGGTTGTGGCCAGGACTAAATTACATCATGTGTGAAAAGTATCTAGCACAGTGCCTGGGCCTAAAAGTATTCAACAATTATTACAGTCCCCTTTGGGGAAGAGAAAATGTATTTCGTACCTCACCACCAGATGTGCATGGCACTATTAGTGTCCAGATTAAGTTGTTTTGGTGTCCAAGGACAGGGTGGCCTTGGATCCTCAATATTGGAGCCCAGGTATAGTTCACCATAGTTCACTCAACTAACAAAAACTCACACATTCCAGAAAAGCATTGTTTGTTAGATTCCTGAACTTCTCCTTAGAGCTTATCTAGGATCCTTATCAAATAATCTTGGGTCATGCTACAGTGGACAGAAACCTCTTTGGTCCTTCTGAAGTACAAATCTAGGTAAGGCAACTATTACGGTTTGGATTTAGGATGTCCCTCTAGACCTCACAGAGACAAGGCAGCCATGTTGGAGGTGGGGCTTGCTTGCTGAGGAGGGGTCCCTGGGGATGTGGCCTTGGGGATTATATATAGTCCCACCTCCCCTTGCCCTCTTTCTCTTGCTTCTGGCCTCCATGATGTGAGAACAAAGCCCTTGTGTTCTTTCTCTTTCTTTGCTTCCCTCCAACATGACCTGAGCTCTGCTGACTTCACTTGGCCTAACATGGACTGATCCCCTGAAATCTCCCAAACTGTGAGCAAATAAATCTTCCTTCTGCTAAGTTGTGGTGGTCAGGTGTTTTGTATTATGGCATTGAGAATGCTGACTGAAACAGCAACTGTTTTGGCTATTTTGTTTTATTATTGTTTTTAAATTAGAAAAATATGGGACAGCTACTTAGTGAGGCCCTCCGTAACTTACTGAGACCCTGTTTCAAAATAAAGAACAAAAGATAGGGCTGGGGGTGTAGCTCGGAGGTAGGATGCCCCTGGGTTCAATCCCCAGTACTGCAAAAAAAAGGGGAAAATATAAAAACTTAAAAACACAACTGAGGATGATATTCTGGTTCTGGGGAAGATGGAGGAAGTGCACTGTACCCCATCTCTCTCACTGAAGGCGGAGCCTGAATACAATGCACAGGGTGGCAATTTAAGGGCTCTGAGAAGTAAATGGTAGCAGGCAGATTGGGAGAATAGGTTGCATTTTGAATTATCACTGAACCAGGGCTATTTTCCCTCAGTCTGGTATTTCCTAGAATTCAATGCAGCCTCAAACTGGGAGGTGGGCAGAGGGATACAGATGGACAGAAGGTCAGGAGAAGCCCTCTGGTTCTTATGTGAGTGGGAAGGAAGGCTCCTAACATTCAGAGAGAATGTAGGGATCCTTTGTTTTTCTTCTCTCCATTTTATTTTTTCTTTCATTTTTGTTTTTTGGTTCCAGTCCAGACAATCCCATGGCAGCAGCAGCCATGAGAGCTTGCAGGAACTTAAAACCTGGAGCAAAGAAAACTTTTCTCTACCATCAGAGGAACTGTGCTTCCAAGAGAGTGAGTGAGCTCCTACTGCATCTTTTCTTTATCTCAGTCTCCCTACTGGTTGACTTGGACATGGGCACCATTGTGTGAAATAGTAGCAAAGTTGGAACTAAATCCCCAGCTCTCTGGCTGGTCTGTAAAGGGGTTCTCCAGGGAACCAGAAAGTATGTTGGAGATCATGAAGAGGGAGGATCTTGGGAGGTAATCTCTTAAAGTGGTTTATAAGCTCCTAGATATACTCCATGAGCTGTGTGTGTGTGTGTGTGTGTGTGTGTGTGTGTGTGTGTGTGTGTACTTGACCCTAAATTGCACTGACGTTGAGAACTGAACTACGGGGTATACTAATACTCATGTCTCAGATGTGGCACTGGGTGGTGTTCTTGTGAGACAGTTTCAAATAGCACTACAAAGGTTACGAAATTGAACTGATATTGGAAACATAACCCTCATAAGGCTAATTGGAACTTGTGGCCTGAAATCAACTGTGCTACTTGCTGGCTAAAATTATAACAAAACAAAACAACAAACAAAACAGGAAAAAAAGCTGAGAGTCTCTTAGAATGATATTCAAAATGTCTGGGATACAACCCAAAATTATTTGGCATACAAAGAACCAGAAAAATGTCAACTGATACAGAAAAATACAATTGATGAAAGTTGATATCTCACTAACACTGATGAAAAAGTTAAAGAAGCTCTTATGAAAATGCTCCAAGCAGTACGGGATAATGCCTTGAAATGAATTAAAAGAGAGAAATTCTCAGTAAAGAAACAGAACACATAAAAACCAAAAACCAAAAAAACCCAATAAAACAAAAATACATATCCCATAAACAATAAGAAATGGAAAAGAGAATTTTTTAAACATACTAAAAAAATGAAAACCTGGCTGGATGAGCTCCCTATTAGAGTGATGATGACATAAGAGAGTCAGAACATGAAGGTGGATCGATGGAAATGATCTAATCTGAACAACATAGAGAGAAAAATTAGAAAGAGGATAGACCTTAGGGACCTATGGACTGTTTGAAGTACCAGAAGGAGAGAGTATGAAGCAAAAAAAACAAATGCTGAAAACATTCCCAGTTCGGTAAAAGACAGAAACATACAGAGTCAAGAACTCAGTGAACACAAAACTAGATAAATCCAAAGTAACCAACACCTAAAATTATCCTAGTCAAATTTCTAAAAACTAGAAAGATAGAAATATCTTGAAAGCAGTCAGAGAGAAGGGGCCTATAGAAAAATAATGGTTTTAATGACTGGGTATTTAAAATTATTATTTCTCATCAGAATCTGTGGAGCCAGAAAAAAATTGTAACACTTTTTTAAGTGTCAAAAGAAAAGAACAGTACACCTAGAATTCTAAAGCCAGTGAAAATACTCTTCAGGATTGAAGATGAATAAAAATTTATCAGATGAAAACATTGAAAAGGAATTGTACCAGCTCTAAAAGAATTGCTAAAAGGAAGCCTTAGGATAGAAAGAAAATGATAGCAGAGGGAAAATTGGAAAATCAGGAGTGAAGGAAGAGAAAAACAATAAATATTTGTGTTATTCTATTAAGTTCTTTAAAATATATTTAATGGTTAAAAGCAAAACAAAATCATGTCTGATGGGATTTTCAATGTATGTAGATATAATACAAAAGGTAACTACAACATAAACGGGGGAGGGTAAAGGGCCCATATGATGGTAGTGTCTCTACATTCCACTTGCAGGGGTAAAATACTGAATCAAAGTAGACTGGAAAAGTGAAGTGTATACATTATAATTCCAAGGTCAACCACTAAAAAACCCTATACAAAGAGATATAGTACAAAACGTAATAGGTACAGTGCAGTGGAATATGAAAAAATAAAAGTTCAAATAGCCTCAAAGAAGGCAATAGAGGGGAAGTAGAGGAACAAAAAATGGGAAAAACAAATAAATTGCAAGGAATAAAATGGCAAACCTAAATCTAAGCATATCTGTAATGACATGTACAAACCTGACTTCTAATGATATACAGTCATAGGCTGCATAACATTCAGGTCAATGGCCGCATACATGATAGTGGTGTGATAAGATTATAATGAACTAAAAAATTCCTAGCACCTAGTGATGTTGTAGTTGCCATACTATTGTAGCACAATTCATTACTCACACGTGGCAATGTTGGTATACTGCCACTTGTTTTTTTTTTTTTTTGTGGTACCGGGGATTGAACCCAGGGGCGTTCTACCTCCGCGCTACACCCCCGGCCCTATTTTTTTATACTTTATTTTGAAACCGGGTCTCACGAAGTTGCAGAGGGCCTCACTAAATAGAGAGAGAGAGAGACAGGGAGAGAGGGAGAGAGAGAGAGAGAGAGAGAGAAAGCTGAGGCTGGCCGCGAACCCGGATCCTCTGGTCTCCGCCTCCCAAAGTACTGGGATTACAAGCGTGCACCACCACGCCCAGCCTCCGTATCCTGCTACTTGTAAAAAAAAAAAAGTACAGCACATGTAATATACAGTACATAATACTTGATAATGACAGTAAATGACTATATTACTGCTGGTTTATGTATTTACTATGCTACACTTTTACTCATTATCTTACCATGTACTCCTACTACTTACACAGAAGCTTACTATAATACAATATGCCGTGTTATGCTAGCAGCACCCTCATCTTGTGTTTACAGTATCTCTTGAGGGCATCTTTTTCTCTTGTTCTTGATTTAATTGCATGTTGTTTATACCATGTGATATAGGTGTGTAGTAGGCCATGCCATCTAGGTTTGTGTAAGTAATTCTCTGATGTTCACACAATAACAAAATTGTGTGGTGACACCTTTCTCAGAACATATCCCTGGTGCTAAGTAATACATGACTATACATATGAAAGGAATGTATAAAAATAAAAGGGGGGGCATCCGATTTTTTACTCTTAGTGACTTACTAATATCGCTTAGCATGATGTTCTCTAGTTCTCTCCATTTCCCTGCAAATGATGTGATTTTGTTGATGAGAGATGACTTACTAGGCAAACACTAACCAAAAGAAAGATGTGGTGGTTTTCTTAATGTAAGACAAAGTTGACTTAACTGTCCCCCCCAAAAAAAAAGAAGAAGAAGAAAAAGATTGGAGATAAAGAGAAATGTTGCAATTCAATAATGATAAAAGAGTCAATTCACAAAGAAAATGTACCATTCCTAAATGTTTTATCTCTAACAACAGTGCTGCAAAATACATGAAGGGAAAATTGATACCACTGAAAGGAGAACTAGACAAATCCACAATTATGGTTGGAGATTACAAAAACCCTTTCTCACTATTTGATATAATGAGAGAGAAAAGAGAAAATCAGCAGAGTTATAAAGGAATGTAACAGCACCATCAACCAACCGTACACAATTGCTGCTTAAAGAGCCGCCCTCTCAGTGACGGGAATGCACATTCTTTTTAAGCACAGATGGAACATTCACAAGGTAGACCATTGCCTTGGTCATAAATCATACCTTAACAGATTTAAAAGAATTTAAATCATACAAAGTATGTTCTCTGACCATAATGGAATTAAACTGGATACCAGAACAATTTTCACAACGCAGGAGAAAAATAGAAAAAAAACCATGTGACTTTGGAGTAGGGGAAGATTTCTTAGAAACAATACCAAAGCATGGTTCATAAAAGAAGAAACTGATAAATGAGACTTCATCAAAATTTAAAACTTCCATTCTTTGAGGAATGCCATTAAGAGAATAAAATACCAAGCCACAAACTGGAAGAAAATACTTGCAAATCATTTATCTAGTAAAGGACCTGCCTGAATATATAATATTTAAAGAACTCTCAAAACTCAATAATAATAAAACAAAAAATGTGCAAAGAATTCGAACCAAAGAATATCTTCACCAAAGAAGATATACAAATGGAACATAAACACATGAGAAGATGCTCCACATCATTAGTCATTAGGGGAATGCAAGTTAAACCACAGTGGGATATCACTACACTCCTATAGGGATGGTTAACAGTGGTGAAGGCTGAGAACCATCAAGGTTCAGCACAGCTCGGGGGTGAAGGGTGTGTTGGGGTCATGGTGTGGGTGTGTTCAGATAATGGAGGGCCCAGCATTCTAGTTCTCACAACCTCTGAGTTGTTCCACAGTTTGCTAGAAGTGGGGCAGATTCTGACCTATAAAATTCTATGTTTCCCTCAGGCCAACAGAGGCTCATTTTGAGAGACTCACTTTCTTCTCTCTAGATGTTCCCTAGACCCCTGAGAAGGAAAATTTACAAGGCCCCAATGTTGTTGCTTCAGAAGTCACACCACATGGTTCTTTCTTTTAAAGACTTAGTATCTTCTCCTTTACATTTATTTATTTATTTATTTATTTATTTATTTATTTATTTATTTATTATTTTTGTGGAACTGGGGATTGAACCAAGGGGCATTCACCTTTGAACTACACCACCAGCCTTTTTTATTTTTATTTTTTTTGTTTTGAGAGAGGATCTCACTAGGTTGCTGAGAGTCTCACTATGTGCTGAGGCTGTCCTTGAACCTGCAATCCTCTTGTCTCAGCCTCCCAAGTACTGAGATTACACGCATGGGCGACCACACCCAGTTTTCTTTCTTTTCTTTGTAGGCCAGTCTCACTCATCCCCGATCTGATCTGCCTCCTACAGGAATTCATTCCTGCTTTGGATGCTTCATTCTGGATTCTGGAGGCTTATGAACAGACCCCAGTTCTGGTGGTAGCGAGACTTTGGGGATTATCCTCCCTTTCTGCTTTGATTTCTCTTTGTGTTGCAGCCAATATCTCTGCATACAATGCCAAACACCTTTGAATAATCAATATTTACTATTTGAAAAGTGGATAGAGAGTAAATTGAAAATCTGCATGCAGAATTCAAAGCCTGGAGGTATGAAGGAAAGAGTGAAATAGTGTCTTCACAGTACATTTATTCATTCAGTCAAGTGTTTATTGAGTACTTACCATGTCCCCAGCGAGTTGAGGTTTGGCAACAAAAGAGGTCCCATTCTAGTCAGAGGAAAGAGACAATAAACAAATCAATAACTAGATTATATGTCAAACGATAAAAAGCTTTATGAAGACAACAGGAACAGAGGAAGGGAGACAGAGTGACAGGTACAAGGGGATGGTGTTGGGAAATGTATGCCTGATTAGGAAACATTTGAACAGACACCGTAAGGAAGTGGGAGAATGAGCTGGATAGAAATCTGGGAGATGGAAGTTTTAGGGAAATGGAAAAGAAGGTGGAGGAGCCCTAGACAGAGTCCTTCCTGGAGCACTGGTGTCACAGCCAGGCACTGAGTGTGATGAGGGCAGGCAGGGTCAGGCAGGAAACAGAGCTTAGCTTAGAAGGCTCAAACACAGAGACTCCAAGGAAGACATCATCTCGGAAAGCAAGGGCAAGACTTTAAAGAAACAAACAAGAGGTATGGAGGTGCTCAGAGACAACATCAGGAGGCTGTCACCATCCCTGGAAGCGGAGGCGGGGAGGGCTGAAGTCACTGTCGGAACCAGGCTGAAGCAGAGAGGTAGCAGGGGAATACCCTGATTTTTCTCTCCCTGATTTAATCCCCAGTACCACCACACAACACACACACACACACACACACACACACACACACACACACACACACATACACACACACCCCACACACACGAACTAGGTATAGTTAACTTCCCCATACAAGGTTCTTTGAGAGGAATATAATTCAGTTTAGTCAAACGATAGTTTGGGGTTTATTCTTAAATCTAGACAAGCTTGATT
>PVJS01039225.1:0-19003 GCA_004027185.1 Glis glis
CTATTTTTTCATACTTTATTTTGAAACCGGGTCTCACGAAGTTGTGGAGGGCCTCACTAGGTAGAGAGAGAGAGAGAAACAGGGAGAGAGAGAGAGAGAGAGAGAGAGAGTGAGCTGAGGCTGGCCACGAACCCAGATCCTCCGGTCTCCACCTCCCAAAGTACTGGGATTACAAGCATGCGCCACCACACCCGGCCAAATTGGGCATTTGTAATTCCCACAAACCACCCCATTCTTACCCATCTTCTGCTTTTACCATGCTACTCCCTTTTTACTGATCAGCACACTCCTGTTATCTCATATTATCATTTAAAGGTAGGTATAAAGGAAATGAAAAATTAGCACTCACTATTAAAGTGTCACATAAAATCATAATCCAATAAAGCGTCAAGCAAATGTCAACCCAAGCAGACTTGAATGGTATTAGAAGCTTTGGTCATCAGTGACTGCAACTTAAAGTCCTTTGCTTTTTCTATGCCTGAGGATCTTGGATGGATTTAGCCTCTGCAGCTGTGGTTTTCAAAGTGTGGTCTCTGGATCAGCAGCATGAGCATCTGGAGCGAACGTGTTAGAAATGCAAACTTGCAGGCTGCATCCCAGACCAACTGGACCAGAATCTCTGGAGGTGGGACTCAGGGGAGCCCATGTTTTCCACAACCTACATGGAATTCTGATGCCTCTAAAGTTGGGAAAGCACTGGTCCTGGGCAAAATGTCTTTCAAATTTCATCAAGGGATAAAACACATGGAAAAGAAACACATTAATAATGGTAATAGTAATAAAAGCAGTAAATGTTCAAGAACTGAAGGGATATTTGGATTAAGAGGAATGAAATAGAAACAGTAAGTGGTTAAAAGCATTGTTCTGGAGTCAGACTGACTTGGATTTGAAATACCAACTCTTTTCTTTCCTATTTGTGTGAATTTAAATATGTTCCACAAATTCTTTTCTTATTTAATACTTTATTGGGTAGAATCTGTTTGCTGGAGCATCTGCCCTTGTTGGTTCTTACAGCTCAAAAGCTCAGGCAAAGAGAAGAGAATTCCAGTGGAGTCTTTTCCCTTGTCAGGGCTGTTTTTCTGGAAAATATTTGTCCTGGGAATAGTCAGAGAACAATTCTATGGAAAAATGTGACCAGTCTTAGGGAAGAGGCCTGTGGATACTTGGGGGTTCGCCCATGAAACAGTCCAAGCAGAGCACCCATAATGTGGCCCACCAATGTACAACCTTCATTTTAATTAACAATTTCCATACATCTTTAAAGTTAGTCAATTGCCTGCTGAGAATTTCCAACTACAGAAAATCCCTAATAGAAAAGAAAGCAACTAAACAAAGAAAAGAAATCATTATTTGGATGAGAAGGAAACAATTTGAGAAACAAACTTTAAAAAATCTATAATTTCTCCATGAAAGGATAATATTTTAAATCCATGTTTCTTTTAAATTCTCTCATGAGATTCCCTCTACTGGTCGAGAAAGATGGGCTGGAATGGTTACAGTGGATTGTGGGTCTTCAAATGTTATAATCATGATAGGATGTAACCCCAAGCCCAACCTACTTTATAGAAGCTAGCAAAGATATTTACCCTGGTTTATACCTGAGATATAAATGTACTCTCAGATACAATGCACATATTCACAAAATGTTAACAAATGTCGGAATTCTTTAAAGATAAAACTTATTTTACAAATGTGAATATTAAGGCCCAAGAATCTTACCAGGCTTGTGTCATTTGTGAGTCATTGAACCCAGGTGTTTTGACTTTCAGGTTGCAGCATGTTCTGCTCTCTGATAATCACAAAGTTGTGGGTTTTGTTGTTGTTGTTGTTTCCCTGTGATCTAGAATTTAGCTAGCTGTTTCCTGTATCAGGAGAACACTGTGATGAAAGTTTGATGAAACCATCTCGTATGCTTCCTAATAAACTAATATAGATTATAATGCAGTAGGGTGCTATTATTAAAAAGACCCAATAGTATATTATTTAAAGGCAGCTGTAATAACTGTACAGACAATAGGCCAATGATCTTATGTGTTAATGTTAAGTAAGTATAAAGAACATAAAACTTTCCATCTTAATCATGATGTTTGGAATTATTTACATGAAATTTTAGGTCCAAATGGAAAAATACAGATTTAAGTATGTAATTTATTTATGATTAATTATATGAAAGTATTTTGAAGAAAGTATAACCTCCATATAGCATGAAAATGAAAGTTTATAACATTTCAAAAATTATTTCCTGCGGGGCTGGAGATGTAGCTTAACAGTAGAGCACTGGGTTTGATCCTTAGCACTGTTAAAAAATTCTGAACACATAATATATTGAGTCTCTATTTTAAGTTTTATTATTTAAGTATAATTAAATGGATCGATTTATCACAAAATGGACATTTGAAAAACATTCCACATTGAATTGTTACCACTTAAAAATAAGAGGTTAATTCTTAGAGGTACATATATGCATTTAGGAAAAAGAAATTATTCATCAACTTTTTTGTTGTTGTTGTCTTTCTCTTAAGGTTATGAGGAACATGCTATTTGGGTAGATAAATACTCCTTTTACCATTGATCCTATAGTTCATGATAAGATTCTGAAACAAAATATTCATTTCCTGTTCACTTTGGTATATTATAAACAAGAAATAAATTTCCTGCAGTAATTCCTTTAACTAAGAATTTACTATAGGATTTTTTCTCACATAAAACAGGTACTGAGCTACATTTAAATAGGAAAAATAAGTTCTGGTGTTCTATTGCACAGTGACTAAACATAATATACCATACATCTCAATAAAAGCTAGAAGAAAAGATATTGAATGTTTGTCCGCAAAGAAATGACAAATGTTTGAGGAAATAGATATGCTTACCCTGAGTTGAATATTAGACAATGCATATAAGTATTGAATCATCACATGGCACCCCCAGAATATGTATAATTGTTATATCTCAATTTAAAAATATTAGTAAAATGCCTTATTTTATGACATCATGCCATCTGGACAAGAGGGCAGAACTCTGCTTCTTTTGCTTCTTCTGATGTAAAGTAGTGAGCACCACAGCAGTGGAGTTTTCTGAGACAATGGAAATATTCCACCTGCATTGCCCAGTTGAGTAGCCACAAGACACATGTGCCTATTAAGCCCTTGAAATACACTACTAAGTCATTATTTTTTTCATTTAACTCAATTGTAAATGGTATTTTAGAGCAATTTTAGGTTCACAGAAGATTTGAGAGAAAGGTACAGAGATTTCATATACATTCCCTGCCACTGCATAAGTATAGCCCTCCCCCATTATCAATATCCCTTACCAGAGAGGAGCATTTGATAAAATTGATGAACCTATACTGACACATTAAAATTGCCCAAAGTCCATATTTTACTTTATAGTTCAGTCTTGGTATTAGATTTTTATGGGTTTGGACAAATTATAATGCTATGTATACAGTACTATAATATTACATAGAGTAGTTCTATTGTCCTTAAAGTCCTCTCTGTGTTGCCTTTTCATTCCTTTCCCTTAGAATCCCTCCCAACCATTGTTCCTTTTGCTTTCTCCATAGTCTTGCTTTTTCCGGAATATCATGTGGTTAGAATCATACAGTATGTAGTTTTCTCATATTGGCTTCCTTCACTTAGTAATATGTATTTAAGGTTCCTCCATGTTGTTTCATACTTTGATAAATAATTTCATTTTATTGATGAATAATATTCCATTATCTGATGCACCACAGTTAATTTAACTACTTATTTACCAAAGGACATCTTGATTGCTTTCGGGTTTTGGCAATTGTGGATAAAGGTTCTCCCACAATTGTGTACTGGCTTTTCAAGAGATGTAAGTTTTTAATTCTTTTGGGTAGTTCTTAAGGAGTATGATTACTGGATCATGTAGTGAGAATATGTTTAGTTTTTTTTAAGAAACCACCAACCTGTGTATAAGAATTTCTATTTTTTGCAAATTAGTATAGGTGCTATGAAGATCAGTGTGGAGATTCCTCAGAAAACTGGGAATGGATCCAGCTATACCATTCCTGGGTATCTTTCCAAAGGGACTGAAATCAGAATAATAGTAATACACGCATATCCATGTTTATAGCAGCACAATTCATAATGGCCAAATCATGGAACTAGCCTAGGTGTCCATCAACAGATGAATAGATTACAAAATTATGAGATATACACACAATGGAATTCTACTCAGCAATAAAAAAGAACCAAATTATGTCATGTGCAGGAAAATGGACGGACCTGGAGAACATTATGTTACATGAGATTAGCCAGTCACAGAAAGTGAAGGGTCATATGCTTTCTCTCATATGTAGAAGCTAGGGAGTCATTGGAATTCAGTGACTTAGATAGGGGGCTTAGATAATGGAGGAGAAACCCCAGTGGATTGAAGGAGGTTGTCTAGGGGAGGTTGAGGGTTGAGGGAGAATTAATGAAGAACACTCTTCCATTGATGTCATGTACCTTCATAAGAATACCAATACCAATCTTGATATCATGTATGGGGAAGAGAGGGACTGGGGAGGGAGTTGGGGGAAGGCTCACCAAATGTTGTGTGCATATATGCAACTAGCACTATGAACTACATTACGATGTAAGACTATAATACACCAATAACTGTATTTAAAAAAAAGAAACCACCAGACTTCTTCCAAAGTGACTGTACAACTTCACACCCCCCCCCCAGCAATGAATGAGATTTCCCCTTGCCAGAGAGCTCTAGTATGTATCAAGAGTGATTCCTTTCCTCCCTCCCTGTAGGAGAATAAAAGCGTTTCCCCTGATATTTACTTTGAGAGCCTGGTTCAGTTCCTGTAGGTAAATCTCACAAAATAGTGGGAATCCCTTTAAGACCAGGTCCCCCTGAGTTTTTAATCTTGATGGTGTCCACGCTGTCTCCAGCAATTTGTTTTCCTACTTCACCACTGGTTCCCTAGGGGTTTCTTCTTGTGAGTTTGCTCCAGTAAGCTGTAACAACTCCTTGTATTTGTCTGTTGGTTATGGTTTGGATTTAAAATGTCCCTCAAAGCTCAGGTGTTAAGTTGTGCAGCCATGTCTGGAGGCAGGACTTGGCTGCCTGGGAAGGGTCCCTGTGAGGGTGTGGCCACTGGGGACAGTGTATTCCCCAGGCCACTGCAGCTTCTGTCTTTCTCCACTGGGGTCATGAGTTGACACAACTTCTCTCTGTCTGCTCCCTGCTATGATACCCTAAAGACCTGCAGCCCTGGCTCCTGCTTAGAAGTGGGTCTAACAGGGACTAAAATCTCCAAAACTATGAGTAAATCAAATTTTTCTTCCTTTTAGTTTTGTGTGTCAGGTATTTGGATCACAGCAGTGAGAATGCTGACTAACACTATCTTTCTAGTTTTGGGACCCAGTTTGTCTGTGTCCTGCCCTTTTCTTTTGAATCCAAGAATTGATATGTTTTTCTCATATGTACAATTTTTTATTTGTTAGGATGGAATGGCAACTTCCAAACTCCTTATATAAGTGGAACTGGAAAGCTGAAGTCAATTCTAATTAATCTTAATTTAAATAACCACATGTGGCTAATGAATACTGATGACTATCATGGTCACTGAAGTGCTATAAAATCTCTAGATAGTTTTCTGGTTTAATTTTATTATTCTGTGTAGTAATGATTAATTTTAATCATATAACCATGATAGGATGGAAACAAAATTCAGCAGAAATTTTGTTAAAATCGGTTTTGTTAGAGTCAATAACAGAAATTTCTGGAAAACATCTACATTTGGGTATTTTTCGTTTTTTTTTTTTTGGTACTAGGGATAAAACCCAGGGGTGTTCTATCTCAGAGCTATACCCCCTGTCCTATTTTATTCTTTATTTTGAAACAGGGTCTCACTGGGTTGTGGAAGGCCTCACAAATTGCTGAGGCTGGCCACGAACCTGCGATCCTCCTGCCTCAGCCTTCCAAGTACTGGGATTACAAGCATGCACCACCACACCTGGCTAAAACATCTACATTTGTGTTTGGTATAATATATTGTTATGTGTCACAGTTAGTGAGGAGAAAATACATGTATATTTCCTTTACCGAGTGGAGACAAAGAATGAATTTCTTTGTTCAACGAAGTTAGAGAAGCAAATCATATTTGTGACTCTGAATCTATCAATTTGCTTCACTTGTACCTTAACTTCTACATCAACAAAACTGAAAAATAAATATTTTATTCATGTAATTATGATCACCAAATGTGCTAAGCATTTACATAATGTCAAGCACATAGCAGATTTTTAAAAAATTATATTTTCCCCTATAAAAATTTTAAAGTTAATTTAAAAAATACTTAGCACACAACTTTATTATAATCTGGAAGACAATCATTTTTTGTCATTGCCTATTGGATTTGGTTTCATTTCTTTAAAAAAATAGCCACGAACAACAGCAATTAAAAACCACAGTGAATTATAAATTACACATTGAAACAGGACAGAGTTCAAACACTGAACAAAAGAAAAATATTTTTCACCTTGAAGGTCCCTTTTTCCAAACCACCAATTTAAAGGATTTCTTCACTCACTGTTGGTGCTGGCAAGGAGACCACAACCTATTTGTTTTCCTTCTCATCTCTCTTTGCTCCAAGTGTTCATTTCTAAGCCTGCCACCAGCGATGTCGGTCCCCCCTCTACCAACGAGACCCTCTCATTTAGGAAGGGATTCGGGGACGGCCAGGTTGTCTATGGCTCCATGCCTCAGCAGGGCTGCCAAATGTGTGAGAGCAACTTCCCGCTAGGTGTGGGCTGTGTCCAGGGGTCCTTGCTGCCAGGATCTGCGTGGGGTCTATTCTCACCATAGGCCTCCCAGTCATTGTTGAAGCATTCTTGAAAAGCCAAATTCCAAAGCTAAACCAACAGCACAGATAAATTTTGCAACAATATGCATTGACATTTCTAGCATGGTTGTGAGGAGGGTTTGGAGAAAGTAAAACATACCCGCTAATTTCACCCACCACAACAGCAACAATGCCATGCTTACAGAACCTAGAGCTATATTGACAGTGCATTCTCACTTAAAGCGATGCTGCACAGAGATCCCTCTTCTAGAGGAGCCACAAATTTCTGTAATTGTGTTTGCTTTTCTCTTTCTAATCACCATCCCATGAAAGCTACTGGCTACTCTCCATTTATAGAGGGTTTCTTTCCTCAAACCTAGTATTTTCAAGATCTATGAAAAATGAATTGATTTGTGAAGATTGATAAGTATAATTTAACCAAAATAATAAATCAATGAATATTTCTTCAAGACCCATTATCATAAAAGTAACCATAAGGCTCTCTGGCTTTTACTTAAATATGCAGATATTTCTCTGTCCAGGGACAGAGAGTGCATTGCTTCCTTTAAGAACTGTTTCCGGTTTTACTCTCTCTTATATATAAGAAGCACATGCTTAATTTAGTGGCAACTTGGAAACATGTGATGAATGTATAATAAAACACTGTACCTATGCTCATGCTAAGGGCTCAAAAGGAAAATTAAATTTTTCTAAGTGGAAGAGTGCAGGCACTCATTTTTTCCATACTTTCCTGTATGTGCGCCAAGCCCTGGAATGTACTGAGGAATGCATATTGAATGATTTGGTGTTGATATTTTTTTTCTTCAATTTTCTTTAGATTTCATTTCATTCACAGGGATACATGTAATCACTAAGTTATCTTATCCATAGATTTATAAAAAATGAAATAAAATGTTTGCTACTTACTACATATGTTGTTTTCTATGTCTAGGGAACTTTTTTATCCCAGAGAAAAATAAAATGCAGTTAAAGCCAATTATAATGCACCTTTCAAACCTTGAGTTTGGTTTCAGCTGCAGGACTGGACATCAAATCACATCTCCCCTGTGCAAATGAGGTGCATGCCTCATTTATCAGCATTGGTAAAGGACAAGGAGCTCCACAGGAAAAAAAAATGCCCAGATACCTGAATTGTACTCCTTTACATGTAAATTTAAAATTAAAAGATGTTTTTCTAAATACACTTAAAATATTACACATTGCTTTCATAGGCACTGTGTCCTGCATACAATTTAATCAAATTTGAAACTGAGTCACTTATTCGTTATAGAACTTTTTCAAGTTACTAAAATCCAGCTCAGTCACTTACTAGTTTTATAATTTTGGCAAATTAGTTAGCCTCTGTTTTCTCATCTGTCAAACAGAAATAATTATACCTATGTCCCAGTTTGAATTAGCTAATCTATATAAAACACCTCATAAACCACCTAACACATAGTAGACCTACCCAGCTTAGCTCCTGGCCGGGCCTGTGGACTCCGCAGCCAGACCGTCTGGATCTGAATGCTGCCTGAGCCGCTTCCTAGCATGTCAACTTGAACAATTTTTTAATCTAACTTTTCTGCCTCTCAGTCTCCGTATCTGTAAAATGGAGATGATAATAGCATGTGAGAATTACATAAGTGCCTGGGGCAAAGCCCTCAGAGCATTGGATAGCATATATAGTCAATGTTTAATAAAATTAACTGCTATTAATAAATGTTTTCTGAAGCAATTCTGAATGACCCAACTGTATATAATTCTGGCAGGGTGTGGATGTGTTTGTATGTCTGTGAGAGTATGCATTCTTTTTCTCTTGCTACTTACATTTGGCTTTTTCACTAATATATTTCTAGAGATCATCTAAAAGACTTCTCTGAGATAGACCAACATCTATTTCTATGGTTTTACAATTTCTGTCAATTGGTTTTGCTGTTTCTTCCTCATTTCCTTGTGAAATTATTATACTCAATTATTACACTCCTACTAGTCAAAAAAGGCTGAAGTGGCTGAGGAAATGAGTGTTCCCTTCAGGATCTGCCCATGGTGCAATAGTACTGGTCCAGCAAGAAACTGGTGTCACCAAGGTATACAGAGAGATAAAACTTTGGTAGCAGACAAAATGTGCATTTCCACATTAAGATGCTCAGATTTGTTCAAGAGCAGCCTCTGACTCTGGCCACACCGCTCCCAAATGCTCACCTGAAGTTCACATTTTCCCTGTCTGGCCAACCTCCCAGGACATATAACTCTAGAATCACTTGTCCAGAGCGTCTCAGCCCACTTCCAGGTTGCAGCACTGGTAATGTACATCCCTAGACCAAGCGAGAAGCTAAGAGGAAGCCGTATTAGGAACAAGGACAGAGCTGAGATGCCTGACCTGTACGGTCCACTGGATGGGCATAGAACAATCTGCAGGCAGGTGGGTGGGCTCCAGGACTGGGAATACGATGACTTCTAAGGACTTCGGGTGGCTTCCCCACACTTCTACACTCAGGTGTGAGCTGTGAATCTGTCCTCTAAGGTCATTCTAGAGGTCAATATGTCGAGGTAAGAGGATAAAACATGTTTACATGACAGTTTGCCGGCTTGAGCTAGAATTTAAAACTACAATGGGAGCCGGGCGTGGTGGTGCACGCTTGTAATCCCAGTACTTTGGGAGGCGGAGACCGGAGGATCCAGGTTTGCGGCCAGCCTCAGTGCACGCGCGCGCTCGCGCTCTCTCTCTCTCTCTCTCTCTCTCTCTCTCTCTCTCTCCCCGGCTCTCTCTCTCTACTTAGTGAGGCCCTCCACAACTTCGTGAGACACGGTTTCAAAAAAAAGTATAAAAAATAGGGCCGGGGGCGTTGCGCGGAGGTAGAACGCCCCTGCGTTCAATCCCCGGTACCGCAAAAAAAAAAAAAAAAAACACTACAATGGCATTTTGATGTCCATTTATACTTTGTTCTAGCTCTTATAAATATTGGAGTATGCTTGTATATGCATTTACCCCCAACTGGGATGCTTCTTAAGAGGTGAAAATTTGAAACTTGTAGACACAGCAGATGTGCCTAAAGATATGCACATAGGAGAGGGTTTCATCATTGTTTACAGTTGAGGCTACTGCTACTACTATATGGTACAGAGTTATATGGGTCAAGGGTGACTTTAAACCATGATCAGATACTACCACACGCCCAACAGAATTGTTAAAACTAAAAAGACTGACATCACCACCTATAGATGGAGATGTGTAACTCATTTTTAGTGCAAATGTAAAAAGCCACACCCACTTTTGAAAAAAGTTTTGACACTTTTGTATAAAACTGAACATACACAAATATGTGACCCAGCCATTCCACTCCAATGTATTTATCCAAGAAAATATTTCAAAAAAATGTTTTTTGTGGTACTGGGGATTGAACCTAGGGGCATTCCAACTCTGAGGTATACCCATAGCCCTTATTATTTTTAATTTTGAAACAGGGTCTTACTAAGTTTCTGGGGCTGGCCTAGAACCTGCAATACTCTTGTCTCAGCCTCTCAAGTACTGGGATTACAGATGTGAGCCACCACACCTGGCTAAAAATAAATATTTTACCAATACACTTTTGATAGTAGTTAAAGGCTGAGGACAAACTAATTGTCTTTCAATAAGAGAGTGAATAAGAATGGTATATGTGTATAATGAAATACCATATAGAAGTATAAAAATAAATAAATAATAAATAAATTTCTGATGCAAGCAACATGTATGAATCATAACACATTACTGAGTAAAAAAAGCCTTACATAAACAAAATATATATGTTGTATGGGTTTTAATTACACACACTTTAGAGGAACCAAACAATTCTGTGGTTAAATAAAATAGGAATGTCATTTCCCACTGGGATGGTGGCTGAGACTGATGGGCATAGCATGAGCCAACAGAGTGGGATGAAGTTACTGGATGTGAGTGCTTAACTATGGCTAGAAATCTTGGAGAAGAAGAAGCAGAAATTCTTTCAACAGGGGATATATGTCTGATAGTGGGAAGAGGGCCATAATTTGGGATTCTGTAAATGATAGGAATTCCCAAGATGCTATTATAAGGAAGTGGAAAATGTCTCAGTAGAACAGCTGGTGCAGTTAGAGGACCTCATATAAGAACCACAATACAGATCTCAGGGTCCCCAATTTGCACAGGAGCAGCTTTCTTTAAGGGATCAGTTGGTCTTGAATAATGAATAAATCAGAATAATGAATAAATCAAATATGGACTGAAGAACAGACAGGACCCCCTGCATGGGTTAACTTTGGTAAGTCTCTGGTATTTTCACATGACTTGGTCATTCAAAGTGACCCAGATTGAATTTTACACTGTTCTGGTAAGTGATGTCTCAACCAGATTAGAAAAGTTATGCCCTGGGTCTTCTACCTTGAGTTTGTATTTAAAAATCTAACCCCTGCTATGGAGGGATTAGGTTTTAGACAGGTTATGTGTGTGGCCCGGAAGGCAAAAACCATGACAAATGCATGGAAGTTTTACAGAAGTTGGTGTCAGCTCAATATAAAGAATATTCTCTAAGGGAGCTATAAAACCAGAAGAGGGAATGTGTTTATCAGCAAATATACATGATCTGGTTCAGGTAAAATTTGATATTCTCTTTGCAAATTAATAAATGGTATTCTGAGATATTAACACAAAAATAAAACCAGAATGGGCTGCTGTTGTGATCTCACTTCAGAATATTTGGGTTCCTTTGGGTAGATACATATAGCCTATAGCACCTTGTACCATTAGTCTGTTGAATAAAAGCAAGTATCAGGCTGAATTCTGCCAAAGTTATATTTATTAGCAAGCACAGAAAAATCAGACATTCAACCTGCAAACTTGATGAAGTTTCTCTGCCCTTTTGGCTACTCTTAAAATGAGCTTAAAAGGGGATTTCATGAAATAAATGCAACGATATTCCACTGGCAGAATTATGTTAGAGTGCTACTCAGACTGGGGACATAACCCTTAAGGCAGGGCACCATTTTGAAGGATTCAACAGAAATTCTTATACCACATTCAAACAGAAGCAAAAATGATAAGCCCATATCATTTGAGACAATGCCACTTCAGCAGAGAAAAATCACTGATAACTTTCCTTAGGCCGATTAGCCTTTCATTCAACACTGGGCGATGATGAAGACTGAGGACAGTTGAATTGGTTACGATGTTCCTCTGTGCTGTGGGAGTCTGATGTGGATTTTCCAAGTATTAGTTGGTGTGTATAGACTGGATTAGCATTCTTAAAGTTAACCAGTTCCCCCTAGGGAACATAGTGAAACTAGGATGCATATTTATGTCACTTTATTTAAGCTGAGGTAATCACAGGTCATTTATAGGAAAGGTAACATCTGCCCCTGAAGTGATAAATTCTGGTTCGTGTTCCTGTTAGAGCAGAGACTATAAGATCAGGTGTTACCTTCTTCTCCTTTGGAGAACACTTCACTGGGACCTTTGGATTCTCATCTCATTGTAAAATTCTCTATTTTTACCCAGGATTGACACATCTAATTAGTGGTGGAACTAGGAATAGAAACTGGGTTCTCCCTTTGATCAATTTCTCATTTAGGCTGACTACAAGATTTAACAAGTTATTCAACATATAAACAGTCATTTCTGATTGAGTTTTAAAATTCAAACACCAGTTGCTTTTCTTACTGAGTATTGCTTAAATGTTTTCTTAATATTACTCTCATTTTTGTGATTTTTATGATAAAATTTATAGTCTTAAGTTTTTCATTCTGCAGACTAATTACAAATCTCAACTTATGTGAAAAAATGGATTAAAAGTAAGGCATTTTTACCTCCTCTAAAATTTTAGGTAAGATCACTCCTGACATTTATTAAAGTAGACTTTTAGTTGCTCCATAGATCATTCTTTACATGGTAATCTGTGATATTTGTAATCTGTCAGAAAGGTCCTATATAATACCAACAACTTTTATTTTTCTCAAAATTAAAAACTATGAATTTTAATATCTCCAACTAAGATAATAAAAAGTTACTCTCTGTATGCTTTTTCTGTTCAATTAAATTAAAAATGTAACATTAAACTTGGCAATTCTAGACTTTGGGATATAATGGAAAACAAATATTATGGGTAAATGATATTCTTGATAAGGTTACCATTTCAGAACAATTAAAAGTGATTTAATTTTCACAGTGATATTGAAACTATTTTTTTATGCAGGAGAATCAAGCATCTAATTATTCTCAGGGAACTTTTCCATTTCATTACCGATGGGCCTTTCTTCCTGTCATCGCCTTCAAGTTTCAGGGACTGTGAAAACCGACCAGAGGAACAAACTGTTCTGTGGTGTCAGGGCTGGTAGTTTTATGGAAACTTAACAGGATCCCTCTTTCTCGTCGCTGTCCATATATTCTCAATGAGGACAGCTAAAAAAAAGCCAAACCAAATGTTTCCTTTCTGGGGTTTTGAGGCCTCCACTTACAGTTGAGAAATAAAGGCACACATTTAGTGGGTTGGTCTGTTGGAATAAAAAAATGCTATTTAAGGTTTGAAGAGTTGGCTGAGTGGTGAATTAAAAGTCTGAAGGTTTTTTTTAAATGAGTACATTTGATAGAGGATGTATTGATCAAGACGTCTAGTTGCAACATACCATATAATTTGTAAATGCTTTCACCTTTTGATATCTGTACAATGCTTTGAGAACAGATAGCCCACTGTATCTGCAGTTTAGTCAGCCTAGACAACACTTTCTGCTGGCAAAGGTCTTGTGTTACTTATAACACAAGGGCCTAGTCAGGACATCGGCAGGTTACGAGTGAATGTGCTAATAGGGTAACTACTCTGTGTAGATATAGTAAAATAAGAGATGGACACTTAGTGGTCAGAAAACTGAGGTTCTCCTTCTAACTCCATGTCCTGCTAATAATCTCAATCTCCTCATCTATGATGCAGAATAATGATCCCTGCCTGCTTACTTCAAAGCTCTAAGATAAAAGGTGTATTTGTTTTTAAACCATATGTGCTTGACTGCAATAGTTATCATCACTGCATCCTGTGAAGTGGGGTTATCTTTGGGTTTCCCAGGTACATCAAAGGCAGAGTATTTGACATTCCTGATTACAGTAGGTGAATCCTAGGAGTCAGAGCTCCATAATATGATTTAAGTTTTTAAGTTCAGGTAAAACATAAGTACAAGAAGATGCATAGCTTTTTAGTATACAACTCAATGACTTTTAACAAACATGTAAACCTGTTGTAACCACTGGATTAGTCAAAATCGAAAATATTTCCAGCAGCCTAGAAAGTCCCCTCCTGCCCCTTTTCCACCCCTCCACCAATATGCCACTACTATTCTGATTTCTACCACCAGAGTGTAGTTTGATATTATAGAATTTCATATAAATTAAAAATGCAGTATGTACACTTTGTATCAGACTTCTCTTGCTCAAAATAAAATCTGTAAGATTTATCCTGTACCACTTTTTCCCTCAATTTCTGAGCAGGATAAATGTTACAGCATTCGTTTATGTATTCACCTATTAAGAGACATGGGTTGTTCCTAGTTTTAGCCTATTCAGAAAAACGTTGCTATGTATATTCTGTATGTGACTTTTTGTAGAAATATATTTTAAAGATTAGGAGAAAGATTGGTGGATTACTATGTGGTTTTCTCTTTAACTTTATAAGAAAATAACACTTTATGTTTTAATTGTAACATTTTAAAAACTTACCAGCAATACATGGGAGAATACTAGTTGTTCTATGTTGTGTCTAAAATTTGGAATTATTTGTGTGTGTGTGTGTGTGTGTGTGTGTGTGTGTGTGTGTGTGCAGTCTTCCCTATTTATCTGTAGGTCCCTCATCCACAAATTTAACCAACTACAGATTGAAAACATTCAAAATAAATTTACGAGAATACTGAACATGCACCATCCTTCCTTGTTATTGTTCCCTTGGCTATACAGTATAACTACATTTTACAAACCATTTACATTGTATTAGGTATTATAAGTAATCTACACATGATTTGAAGTATATGAGAGGATGTGTATGTGTAGGTTATATGCATGTACCATGCCACTATATATGAGGGACTTGAACATCCTCTGATTTTGCTCTCCTCAGTGGTTCTAGAACCAATTCCTGAAGATACCAAGAGACAACGGCATGTGATTTTGGCGATTTGGGGGGAGTGTTTGTTGAATAGTAGCTTGTTTTGTTCCTAATTTACATTTTACTGATAAAAAGTATGCATGCTCATTCCCACATTTTTTAGCTATTTTGCCCATTCTTAATTGTTTGTATCTTGCATTACCACTTTGTGGTTCTTTATATGTTGTTGTCATTTGTGAAATGATAATTATGTCAATTGTGCATATTTTCTCCTAGTCCATGGGTTGGATTTTTATGATTTCTTTTGTTGAGCAAACTTTAAAAATTTTTGACTAAGCACAGTCCATCAAATTTTAACTTTAGTGCTTTTTAATTTCTAAAAAATATCTTTGTTTCCCAAGTATGCAAAGATATTCTCATATCTTTTCCCTCTGGAAATTTTATAATCTTATCTTTTACATTAGGCTGACAACTTACTTCAGATATGTTTGGTGTGAGATTTGGGTTAAGATTTATTTTTTTTCCCTAGGTTTTACCATTTTCCTTTGTCATTTTTGAAAGACTTTCTTTTTCTTCATTAAGTAGCTTAAGTATCTTTTCGAAATTGACCATAGATATATTGGTCTATTTTTAGTCTCTCTAATATGTTCCATTGATGTCCTTATTTATTCTCATACAAGGTCACACAACATACTCTCTTATATACTACATCTTTATAAGAAGACTTACAGTCAGATAAATAAGTACTCCAAGTTCAACTGTATCATTATTATTTTGGCTATTTTCAGGGTTTTTATTGTACTTTCATAAAATATTTTTATAACAGATTTCAATTTATATAGGAAGTCCTGATGAAATTTTGATTGAAATTATATTGACTATATACATAACTTTGGGGAAGAATGAACATTTTAATGTTATTGAGTCTTCCAAACCATGAGTATGGTATACTTCTCATGTGCTGTTTTCTTTAATTTCTCTAAAAAATGTTTTGTAGTTTTCAGCAAAGAGGCCCTGTACTTTTTTGGGGGTGTATACTTACTTTTAGGGCTTTTAGGATTTTTATACTTCATGAATAGAATTGATTTCAATTGACTTTAATTTTATTTTAAATAATTATACTGTTCAGCACTAAAAAGAAATGGGCTATCTAGATATTTTTGTTATAGATTTTAAATCTAACTCTATTGCTATTAAAGCACATACCCCATTTCATATCAAACATTACAAATGAAGATTTGTTTTATCATAGTATATGCTTTATCTTGGTGCCTGTTCCATGTGCACTTGAAATGCAGTTCTGCAGTTGTTTGTTCTATAGATGTGCAGTAGGTTGATGGTTGTTATAGACTGGATGTTCATGCCCACTCCAAAATAATATGTTGAAATACTAAGTCTCAATTTGATGGCATTAAGAGTTAGGACTTTCAAAGATAATTAGTTCATGAGAGTGTTACTCTCATGAATGAATTGGTGACCTTATAATGGACCCCCTAGACAACTCTTTATCTCTCTTTCTCCAGGTGAAAATGCAAGGGGAAGTCACCAATCTGCAACCTAGAAGAGGGCCCTTACCTCTTCTAGAGGATATAGGTTACTGAAGGGGGGTGTGCCCTTGGGGACTATTTCTTATACCCAGTCCTCTTCTCTCTCTGCTTTCTGACTGCCATGAGTTGAGCATCTTTCTTCCACCAAAATGTTCTGCCTCATCTCAGTCCCAAAACAATAGATCTGGCTGACCATGGACTGAAACCTCTGAAATCATCAGCTAAAATAAGTCTTTCCTCCCCCAAGTTTTTCATGTTAGGTATTTTGGTCACCGAAATGAAAAACTGACTAATACAACACTGTGCATTGTTATGTCTACTTGATGAATTGACCCTTTATCATTTTGTTTGATGATATTCCTTGTTTGTGGTATACTTTGTCAGAAATCAATATAGCTTCACCAGCTTTCTAAAGATTAATAAATCCTTGGTAAAATTTTTCAGCCTTTCACAATTAATGTTGTGTTTTTAAATTGTAAATATGAGCCGGGCGTGGTGGCATATACTTGTAATCTCAGTACTTAGGAGGCTGAGACTGGAGGATCTGGGTTTGTGGCCAGCCTCAGCTACTTAGTGAGGCCCTCCGCAACTTAGCAAGACCCTGTTTCAAAATAAAAGAATAAAAAATAGGGTTGGGGGTGTAGCTTGGAAGTAAAATGTCCCTGGGTTCAATCCCCAGTACCGCAAAAAAAAATTGTGAACATGTCTCCTGTAGAAATAGCTCCCTAATATTTCTAAAAACTTTTTCTGACAATCTCTACCTTTTAATAGAAATTTTTAGTCCATTTACATTTAATGTAGTTATTGATACCATTAAATTTAAGTCTATACTCTTCCTATTTGATTTCTATTTGTCATATTAATATTTATTTCTACTGGTCTTTCTTTTCTATGATTTTTTGGAACAATCAAATATATTAAAATATTTCATATTATTTCCTTTAAAAACTTTTTATCTATACCTCATCATTTCATATTTTATTTATTGCTTTATAAATTAGCATATGCATTAATATGATTGCTTTTGTAATCTGAGTTTTTCCTCTCTATGAGATCAGGAGAAGAGTTAGGAGAAAAGTGATTTGGCTATTTGACTCTAATGTTATTTGTAGGCTCAGACAATGTAGATACTGAAAAGCAGGGTATTTTCAGGTTTCACATAAGAAGAGAGAAGAAGATAGTTCTTAAAGAGAAGGCAAGAAGTAAGGCAGGAACAACAACTATGGGGTAGGACTGAAGCCCCATTTACATTATTTGGAATCAAGAGCAATAAATATTTGTTCTTTAAACTTAGATTTTAGACAGGTGATTCAGCATAGTGAGACTTGACCTGAAAATAAAAGTTCATGTCTAAAGCTACTGTAGCTTTAAAAGTAAACTGCTTCACATGAAAGAAAAATATATTTGATTGCAAGCTATTCAAGACATTACATTTACATTCAACCAAGATCAAAGTTAACTTACTGGTTTTCATTCATTCATTCATTCATTCATTCATTCATTAAGAACTAGCTCTATTTACAATGGATGTCACTGTGGCCACTAGGGAAGTCTTGAACATTCTTCTAAGGACAAGGCCAGGAACAACTAATGATCCTTTTTTATTTCTTCTAAGCAAATGGAGGCCTGGCCTAAATTAAGCTGGGAGTGCTTTTGCAAAGCATACCAAGCTTTATGGGGGTTCGAGCTCAGCATTTTAGGCACAACATTTCAAACTAAATCACAAGAAAAAAATTCACCACTATATTACTTCTTTTAAACAATTCAGCATGGGGCATTCTTTCCCCTTTGGAAATGGGATACAGCTGCTTCCTGGGTCATGATTATGTTTGGGGATCTTTTTTGGTAAACTGAGGCCTTTCTGAGGTATATTGCTGTTAATGTGTGAAAAATATAAGTCATACCATGATAAAAATTTATTCAGCTATAGAAAAAATAAAGAATGAATGCATCTGTAAAGAAAAGAAAACTTCAACTTTCTAATGCATATTCTTATGAGCTTTGTAAATTCAACATCTTGTTTTTAGACCATTAAGAGCAATTGAAATCAGATTTTTATTTTTAAGTGGAAGAACACTCTCTACTAAATAATACTGAGTGTAAGAAGAAAGGATTCTATGAACTTCTTTAAGTGTTCAGATGCAAATGTATTTTACAGCCAAATTTTCCAAAACATTTCCTAATATAAGAGGAACTAAAATCTTTTTAACTTATTCTTTGCAGATATTTTTACTTAATATAGACTATCCTATTTTTTCTTTGTGTATTTTCATTTCTTGTTTTTCAGGAAGTTTTTATTGGATTTTTTTTCTGATTGCAAGAGAAATAGACACCATTAGGAAAAAAGAACAAAAGCACAAGTAAAGATTTCACTGTCGCTTGCTTAAAAAATAGTCCCTGTTCTATCCTAGTAGATTTTATTTCAGAATTTTCCTATATACATTTATTTATTTTTATTTATTTATTTATTTTTTGCGGTACCGGGGATTGAATGCAGGGGCGTTCTACCTCCGTGCTACGCCCCCGGCCCTATTTTTTATACTTTATTT